>PVHY01004698.1:0-34583 GCA_004024945.1 Uropsilus gracilis
CGCCCCCACCCTTCTTTCCTGTTAAGCAGATTCCCACTTATCAGAAATTATAGGTACTTCCCTTGAGGAGGAGCTGTTAACTGACCCAAGAGATAGGTGAAGCATGTAAGAAATTCCACTCCTTGAGTTAGGTGGATTTTCTTGACAAATGAGAGTGTAGGGAAAGCAGGTTAAAAAATTATGGAATCTACTCTCTTAACCTTTGTTTCTTCTGCATTTGTTTGGTAACAAGAAGAAACCACATTAACACCAGTAAGTGTCCTTGTTCCTTTTACAACGAAAGGATTTGCCTTTTATATATCCAAATGAATTTTGTGATAATGTACAGGCTTTTTGTGAACTTAATTTTTTTTCTTTCGGCATTTTAGGACCAATCTCAAGTTCTTATTTTTAATAAGGTTTAAAAGGGGAGAAGAAAATCCCATTTTTGTCATGTTTGTAAGAGCAGCCTTAGAAAAGTGCTTGTCTATTGAATAAAAATCACATTTCATGTTGATTAAGAAAGGAAAAAAGCTTTAGTTTCCAAAGAAATCTCAGAGATAATAGACGAAGACCAGACTTTTATTTATTTAAAAGCCTGGAATGATCACACTTTAAGATGGGTCTATGAAGGACAGGTAGAGTGAAATGTTTTATGATTTCATAATGTTCAAACCTCTGTATGAATGAATATCCAGTGATGTTTCTGGCTTTTTCCCACTGTAGGTCAGCACAGCAGGCCTACCACACTTTCAATTAAAAGCTCAGAAGAGGTACCCTTAAGCAACAGAGACAATCAAAGGTGGACTGGGCTACACTAAAACTGCAACTCATCACCAACCTAGTTCAAATCTGGATTGTATTAAGGTAATTTTCACCTTGCTTCATTAACATAACAGAAAAGCGTGAACTGTGTGTGTGGTGAAATATTACCAGTATTCTCTATGGTCCTACAATACAAAATGTCCTATTAAAGATACATATAAAAAGGAAAATAAGACACCATGATTTAGGTGAAAAGCAGCAAGACTAGTCTCAAAAACAAACAAACAAAACGAGTGAACTTAAAGATAAAGCCAAAGAAAAATCCAAACTGAAACTTAGAAAGGAAAAGAGCAAGAGAAACAGAACATGAAAGACATGTGTACACAGTCAGGTTATCAAACATATATATAATTGGAGACATGAGTGGAGAGGAGATATTTGAGGATATAATGGCCAACGATTTTCCAAAATTGATTCTAAAAAGATAATAATACAAAGATTCAAGAAGTTCAGGATAGCTGCAAAGATAACTATATAATTTAGTAAAATTGCTGGAAACCAAAGAAATAAAATTAAAATCTTAAAAAGCTTCTAGAGAAAAAGGAAGCATTACCTTTTAAAAAGCAATAATAAGACTTCAACTTACTTTCCACCAGAAGCCAAGAAGATCATGTTATAACATTATAAATTGCTTAAAGAAATTATTTCCCAGCCTAGAATTCTGTAACTAACAAAAATAATCTTCAGAATTAAGTAAAATAAAAATAAAAAGCAAGTTAAAAGAATCTGTTGTTAACAGATCCAAAGATCTTCAGGTTGAAGGCAAATGATCCCAAATAAAGTACAGAGTTGCAAAAAGGAATGAAGAATACCATAGGGGTAAGTATATGGGTTATACAAAAAAATATAGATTAAATAGCAATACTGTCATTTCAATAGTTTCAGCAAAAGCATTTAATAATGTTCAACATACATTCATCATAAAACTTTCAACAAATTAAGAAAAAGGAGAACTTTAAAAATATTATAAAAGTTATCATGCAAAACTTTATCCATAGGTTAAATTTCTCCTGAATTTGGAAAGTTGATATCAGCTTTACTACCAATTATTCAGAATTGTACTAGAACTACCTGCCAGTATAAAAAGAAAAAAAGAAATTTTGTTCTTTGAAGATTAGAGAGTAAAAGTTGCATTATTTGTACATAATGTTATGCATATAGAAAACAAAAAATCTTAAAAATATAACTGAATTTAGCAAGTTACTAAGTTAGCTAGATAGGAAATATATATATATATATTTATAGGTATATAAATACATAAAATATATCTATAAATATATAACTTAATTATAATTATATATGCTAATAATATAATTTTAACTATAATTTTACATGCTAGGTAAAAGTAACAGAAAGTAAAATTTATAAAGCTGTGTATAAAATGATGAAAGCTAATGCTTATGGATATATCTAACAAATTATATGAAAGACCTCTATACTGTAAACTATAAAGCATTGCTTAGAGATATTAATGGTGACCTTCATAAAAGAGAACTAACTTATGTCCATGGAAAAAATAGAACTCTTATTATTAAGGTATCAGTTCCCTACAATTTTATCTATATGTTAAATGCAATCCTAGCTAAAATCCCAAATGATTTGAGCTTTATGGTAATTGACAGTTTTATTCTATAATTTATATGGAAATGCAGATGACTTAGAGTCAAGATCATCATGAATAAGATGATTTAATAGGCAAGATTTGAAAGTTTATGTAAAGTTCCTGTAATTAATAGCATTTTCAAATTTATGGCCTGTAGTGGAAGACTGTTGGGTGTCTTGGTGGTAGGTGTGGTACAGTGACCTGAATCTGAAGAAGTGTGATCATATAATGCTGAGTCACAGTCTGTGTTGAAACCAAAATTACCCCACAAAAAAGTATTTGTTACTTGTCTTTCTCTTTAAGTCATAACACCTTTTTTTAAAAAAGAATATTGTTAATATATAACATTCTGATATAAATTAGGCACAATGAAAATTTTTGTGATTAAACAGGGATGCATTTAGGGGAAATTCTGATAATTTACTGATAAAATTAAAATTAAATTTTAAAATTAAAATTAAATTAAAATTAAAATTAAAAAATAAAAATAAAATTAAAATTCTGATAATTTAGATTTTAGAGTCTAGGTTTTTTGTTTGTTTGATTAGTTTTTAATTTCTTTTTATTTTTTATTTGTATTTTTATTTTTTTTGAGACTAGGTCTCGCTATTTTTGCCTGTGAACTGCAGGCTCATGTTGCAATGTTGCACAGACTCAAGCAATCCCCAGCCTCAGCTTCCCAGGTAGCTGAGATTACAGGCACGTGCCACCACACCCAGCTAATTTTGGGGGGACTAGTCTTGCTATGTGCCCCTGGTGGGACTCAAACTGTGATCCCTGACCCCAGCCATGGTTTCCTAGGCTGTTGTCTACAGGCATGCGCCACCATGCTCAGCATGTTTGTTTTTTTAACACTATCCACAGGCCGGGCATGGTGGCTCGTGCTTTTAAGCTTCAGCCTATGAAGCGGCCGGTGCTAGGGATCGCGGTTCGAGTCCCGCCTGGGGCCCGTAGCGAGACCTAGTTCCAAAAAAATAGCTGGGCGTGGTGGTTCGCGCCTGTCATCCCAGCTTCCTGGGAAGCTGAGGCTGGGGATTGCTTGAGTCTGTGGTACCCTGGGCAACGAGAGCCTGCGGTTCCACAGGCAAAAATAGCAAGACCTAGTCTCAAAAAAAAACAAAAAAACAAAAAAAAAAACCCACTATCCACAATTCTCGAAAAACACAACTCCATAATTCCTGATTTGATTACTATGAAGATGGCACAAACTTTACTTCAGTGAGATATCCAAATACAGAAAGTTATTCATATTCATATTCAAGTACAATCTCAGCAGTCAAATGATAGAAATAGGGGACAAATGGTTTTCCCTAAAGTAAGCCCAACATTAATAGATCTATAATCTTTCTTTAAGAATAACCATAACAGAAATAAGAAATGGGCAAGTCAAGTTAGTATAGCTTGTTCATATGGTCATACATTAGTAATATATCATTAAGCTTTAGAAAATATAGAAATGATGTCTTACTGTCTTCACAGCACTGTTTAGATTTAAAAATTTGAAAACAACCTTTTCATCTAATCAATATTAAAAGAGTATTTTCCTAACATATTATAGACAGAGTTACCCAGGATTAATTATATGGTATAAAATCAATGGGTGTTTGACAATTTGAGCAAGTATATCTATAATTAACTTACTTTACCAATTACTCAACTTTTAAATTAATATCACACCAAAATTTATTGAGAACCATGTGTCTAGTTATTTTAAAAATAACTTTTAAATTTAAAACATTAAGTTAGCAGAGGTGTGGTCAAGTTATGTTTTCAAGACATGATTATTGCAGTTAGGTATAATTTATAATTGAGATTGCCTCATCCATTACATTCCTTTTTGTTTGGATAGTGATCTGATGCAATTTTTTAAAACCATACAATCTGTAGAGCATATTATAAAGTCAGGTACATTTTAGTCTAAATGACTTACAATGTTTTACTACTAAGAAAAAATCAAGTGCTGGATTTATTAGTATTCATCTACTGCTAGAATTTTAATGGTAATTACGCTCTGGTAAAGTGAAGCAAAAAGTATTATTTGGAAATGTGTATGGAAAATCAAATTTGGAAGAAAATGAACTATAGTAAACTTTCAGCAGAAATGCAATTTGAGGATTTAGAAATTTATCATTTTAATGACACAAGAAATAAGCATTTCTCCTAAGAAGCCACCTGTAACACATTAAGTATAAATCATAGTTTCTCAAGTGCTGTTTTGGGACCTTTATGTTGCAATTCCAGATGCATAAGTTAAGTTGATTAAGCAAGGGTATTGTTGCATTTGGGGTGAGCAAAAAGAAAGTGATGAAAGACAGGCCTTAAAATAAGTTAGAGGAGAAACACTTTGGAATTTCTACTTGATGTGGAGTAAATGTGGGGGGAAATAATTCAACATAAAATAATGAGATTTTAATGTATAAGCATCTATGTTGAAGAGGATCATTAATTTACTAATCTTATTAGACTTATTAAAATGTAGCATAAAAAATTTATTTAAAAATAAAACAGCTCCAGATGGTCTAAACTAGGAGAAAAACCTATGTTCAATATTTAAATGCCCCATATAACATACAGAGCACAGTCTTAACTCTAGAATCTTTTAAAACTTTTACTTAAAACCTTCACTATTTTTAATTTTCATAATACTTGCAAAGACAAATATGAAGTCATTTAATCCTAATAACATAATGGGGTAGGTATCATTATTCTCATTTTACAAATGAGAAAATGCATTGCTTTTGGCTGGGTAAAACATTCAACACATTGCAGTTAAGTAACTAACTTAGGTCATAGGTTAGTAAGTGGTAGAACTAGATATGAACCCAACCACTCCAAAGACTATGCTCTTATTTCCTATGTGCTATGCTGCTTCCCCATAAATCTGAAGACTTACCCATATATCCTCTGAAGACTAGTTAGTATCAAGAAAAAATTTTTGAAAAATTTGAGTGAATGAAAGCCAAAGATTAAGAGTATTAACCATATCCTACTAAAACCCCCATAAACACTATTATTAACAAATGATAGATAAATTTTACTTAAACGCCTCCAAGTGACAGAAAGCTCATAATGTGGCAGACAATTTCATTTTCAAAAAATTTTTTTCCTGAAATCTGTTTTTGAAAATCTTTTTTCTATCTTATCTTCTAAAATCACATTAATCTCCTTTTCTTTTATGCTGCTATTCTTCAGATTTGTGAAGAAACCAGTTATGGTCTCAGATCCCCTCATCTAGGCTAAACATTCCACTTCCTTAGAAATTCGTGGAATTTCCTCACATTTCTACATTTTCTCCTCTGGACATGCTCCAATTTGTTCTGTATCTTTTAAAGTGTACTGTTTCCAACCAAGTTTCATATTCAAAGAGTACTGTGAATACAATGGGGTAGCAACATTGTCTTTCATTCTACATTACTACAGTCTACATTACGAACAGAGAATTTTTAATTTTTAATTTCAAATGTAATAACTTACAATAACTTACAGACTTAAATCAAGGGTATCATAAATAAAGCCTGTAAGAAATTTTTTCATACACACTGTAGCCAATAAACATAATTTACTCAGGCAGTTTATTTTTGGACAAAAGTTAAAAATAATTTAACTTATGGAAGTCAGTCTCTATATTCAAGTCTATTAAGATATTTTAAAATCCTGATTATCTTATTTAATAGACTAGCTGTCTCTTCATTTTTTTCCCTCAAACCTGGTTAGGATACTATCAATGTTTATTTAAGATAGTCATTTAAATGCCAAATATGAAAGACATAGAACCCTATTATTAGCGTTAACAAACTTATTAAATGGCTTAGATTCAACAATTTTAGATACAAATACTTATTATAAAGAGTGTGAAGGGTGAAGCTCTATCCCATACCCCATTTCCTCCATTATTAATATCTTCATCATTGTTTTAGAACATTTCTTTTATGTTATAGACTTTTTTTTTTGAGACTAGGTCTCGCTATTTTTACTTTGGAACCGCAGGCTCCTGTTGCCTGGGTTACCACAGACTCAAGCAATCCCCAGCCTCAGTTTCCCAGGTAGTTGTGATTACAGGCACGCCACCATACCCAGCTAAAATTTTGGAACTAGGTCTCGCTATATTGCCCTGGGAGGGACTTGAACCGTGATCACTGGTTCCCACCATGGCTTCCTAGGCTGCCGCTTACAGGCATGTGCCACCATGCCCAGCTGTTATAGAATATTTCTGACAATGACTGTGACCTTTCTATTTTTTGAGACTATTTTTAAGCCTTGATGGGCATTCAATAAAGTGAAGGAAAATTTCCAAGAATCAAAATAAAGACATGAAACCTAAATGGTTAAGTGATTTTCCATTTAAGTTAAATATCAATACCATCTCTAATATTTGAAGGGAGAATATGGAACCTTCCCTAAAGTGAATAAACAGAATTTGAAATTCCAATGGTTAACTGTATTTCATGAATAGGGGATTAATTAGCTCCATATTTTTTGTACCCTAGTTATAATTAGAAGCAAATATAAATCCTCTTTGGAAGAAAGCTTAGATTTTTATGATTCTGATAATTCATGATATTAAGTTCAATAAATTATATGAATTTATAATACTAAACACACAAGGAAACAAATTACCACAAGAATCAGCAAAATGACAATAAAATTAGACTTCAAGGAATGTCATATATTAGAAGAACAGATACAAAATACAAAATAAGTAAATTATTGATATATTTTAGAATATCAATAGACAATCAAAATGACCAGAGCAATCTGAAATTAAATAAAACTTCTGGAAATGAAAAATAAAAAATTTTTTTTAAAAATCAGTTGATAGTTAAACAAATTTTCTGCAGCTAAAGGTAACTAATAGACCTAAAATAGAACCAAAGATGGATATAAGGCATTTTTCAAAAATGAGGTACAAAGAGAGTAGGAAAGAAAACAGAAAAGAGTTCAAGAGATAATACATATTTTAGAAGATTCCAAGAAAAATAATATCAGAAATTTAATATTCAAAGATATTACAGCTTGCCATTTTCTAGAACTAGTGATAAAAGACATGACTATATAAGCACAAGACCCATATCATGTATAATGCAGGATAAACAAAAACAAAATTGAAACAAAATTTTCAAATTCAACTATTAGATATGTTGCTAGAAAAAAAGAAAAGCAAGAATATAGATGAGAGAAGGCAGGTCTTAAAAGTAGTCAGAGAAAAAAGACAAGTCACTTATACAAGACCAGAAAGAAAATCTCTCAGAGGAATCAAGGAAGTGGAAATAGAATAATATTTTCAAAATGCTTAGAAATAACAACCACCTAAACGTGTATAGCAAAATTACATTTCAAGAATGATTATTTTTAGCATGCTTTTGATTAACAAAATTTATGACTGTTTACTCCAGGAAACCTAAACTTACAATCTTCTAAAGGACTAATTTCAGAAATAGAAAGAATGATCCCAAAAGGGTAATCTGCAATGCATAAATAAATAATGATTATATGTAAACATGGAAGGAAATCTAAACAAAAATTGCCCACTAGCTACAATAGTAATAGTATTTACTTTATGTGGTTAAAAATGTAGACTAAGGGAGGGAAGACTGTATAGCTATGGCAAAACGGAAAACTTTTGCACATTCCTTCACCACAAAACTGTAAAACTGAACAAAAATTTTAAAAGCAATTTTCATAGCTTTGGAAATAGAGAAAAGGGAACACCAAATTAAGAGGTTTTTTCTTAAATCAATGAATAGTGGGGATATTGAAAAACTTATTTTTGCCTACTTAGTTAGGACTGCTTGAATTCATGTACAAAAGGAAAGTAGGACCCATATCTAGGAAAAATTTAGGCCCCCAAAACTGAACCTAGGTGGGTCACAATGTTGGACTGAGCACAAAGTGACTTCAAAGCAGTTATTAAAGATGTGTTATATATACTCAATGGAATATTACTCATCAATTAAAACAACAAATTGGATGATTTTATGATAACATGGATGGACTTAGAGGAAATCATATTAGCAGAAACAAGTCAAAAAGAAAAAGATAGAAACCAAATGGTCTCACTATTATATGGGACATGGAAAAGATAAACAAAAAGCCATGAAGAAAAGTCAAAAGAAGCTAACAACCAAATTGAGGTACACAACTTGGGGATGGGGTGGGGGGACAGGGTGGGAATGGTCAGGGAGGGTGGGGGATGAATCCCGGAGATTACAAAGATGTGAAATTTATACATAAATAAATTACTTAATTAAAAAAATAAGTAAGTTCAAAAGATTAAAGGGAGCTGTACTTCAAGATTAAAGGCAAATATGACGGCAATGAGTGAACGAATAGATAATGTTAATATAGATAGAAATTATTTTTAAAAAAGCCAATTGAAATTTTAGAGTTGGAAGGACAATTATTGAAAACTACACAGGCTTAACTACATAAATGCCAAAAAAAAAAAAAAAAAAAAAAAAAAAAAAAAAAAAAAAAAAAAAAAAAAAAAAAAAAAAAAAAAAAAAAAAAAAAAAAAAAAAAGAGGGGAAGGGAGGGAGAAGAGGAAGTTTGGGGGAGAAGAAAGATTTCAGAACTAAAGGTAAATAGAGAAAAAAATATTTGAATATTAATGGCTGAAACCTTTTCATTTTGATTAAAAGAAGGAAACATTAACTTAGACATTCAAGAAACTCATAAAACCCCCAAATATATGAAGATAAAATCTTAAAAATAGCACAAAATAACTGATTCAAGCATGGGTAAACAACAAATTATTAATAGCTGAGTGCTCATCAGAAATGATGGAGGAAAATAGCCAGTGAAATTATATTCAACTGACACTAAAGAATTCTATAGTAAATTTTCAGGAAAAATAATATCCCAGATTAAACAAAATTGAGTGACTCCTGTGCTTGCAAATATACGATATAATAGATACCAAGGAAATCCTTTGGACTGAAAGAAAATATCAGTCATTAACAAATATATAAAAAGAAATGATGAGCACCAGAAAAAAATAACTATGTAAGTATATATATAAAGCATAAATACTCATATTTTTCTTCTTTTAATTTCTTTAATAGACAAGATTGTATAAGGCAACACTTTTAACAATTTACTGTTGAATTTATAACATATATAGCTAGCTATGTATGATAATAGCAGCATCAAAAAAGTTGTATTTTACTGGAATTAATCAGTGTTAACCTTAAGTAGATGGTCCTACATTAAGGTGCATAAGGTAATCTTTAGAGAAATATTATGAAAATAATAAAAATACACCAATATCAACTGAGGAATTAAAATGAGTAGTAAAATAAATGTGTTTAAAGCAATAATGCAATAAAGAATAAAGGAATAGAAAAAAGAATGCATTTGAAAAATACATAGCAGATGTAAGATACAACCACATCATAATTAATTAAATGTGACTGGATTAAGCACCCCAATTAAAAGAAAAATAATTTGAGGCTATATAAAAGGCAAGATTAAGTTATATGATATATAAATGGGATATACTTTAAATTTAAAGACATGAATAAATTTAAAATAAAGGTATAAGTTAGAGTAATACTATCTAATAAGATATATTTTAAGATAAAAGGCATATTTTATATTGTTAAAGGGCTCAATATGTCAGAAAAACAGCTATTAAAGATATTATCACAACTAACCACAGAGACACAAAATACTTGAAACTAAAACTGATGAAATTAAAGAGAAAAATTGGCAATTCAACAATTCAGGGTGGAGATTTCAATATATCATTCTCAATAACTGATAGATCAAGTAGGCCAAAAATCAATAAGGAAGGGCTGGGCATGGTGGTGTGTTCTTTTAATCATAGCCTACCAAGCGAGAGACTGAGGCTAGGAGTCACTTGAGTCCGCGGTTCGAGACCTGTCCCAGGCAACAAAGCGAGATCTAGTCTCAAAAAATAGCTGGACGTGGTGGCACATACCTGTAATCCTAACTACCTGGGAGGCTGAGGCTGGGGATCACTTGAGTCCGTGGTACCCTGGGCAATGTGAGCCTGCGGATCCCCAGGCAACAAAGCAAGACCTAGTCGCAAAAAAAAAAAAAAAAAAAAAACCAATAAGGAAAGAGAAAACTTGTGCACGATCTACCAGCTTGTCCTAAACCATTGTTAAGATTATCTACCAAACAATCACAGAATGCATCTTTTCAAGAATACACACACTATTTCCCAAATAGACCATATGCAAGTCCATGAAATTATATGAAGCAAATTTCAGTAAATTCAAAAGCACTGACATCAATAAATGAAAATTTGAGAAATTCTTAAATATTTGCATATTCAACATAATTTTGAGTAACCCTTAAGGTATTAAAAACACGAGTGTCCTCCGGGCACGGTGGCTCATGCCTGTAAGCTTCAGCCTATGAAGCGGCAGGGGCTAGGGATCGTGGTTCGAGTCCCGCCTGGGGCCCGTAGCGAGACCTAGTTCCAAAACAATAGCTGGGCGTGGTGGCGCGCGCCTGTAATCCCAGTTTACCTGGGAAGCTGAGGCTGGGATTGCTTGAGTCTGTGGTATCCCAGGCAACGAGAGCCTGCGGTTCCACAGGCAAAAATAGCGAGACCTGGTCTCAAAAACAAAAACAAAAAAACATGAGTGTCCTCATTAACAAAACACAACTGAATAGGCCGGGCATGGTGGCACATGCCTGTAGGTGGCAGCCTAGGAAGCCACTGCTGGACCAGGGGTTGCAGTTTGAGTCCCGCCAGGGGCACGTAGCAAGACCTAGTCCCAAAAAAATAGCTGGGCGTGGTGGTGCGCCTGTAATTCCAGCTATCTGGGAAGCTGAGGCTGGGGATTGCTTGAGTCTGTGGTATCGTGGGCAACGTGACCTGCAGTTCCACAGGCAGAAATAGCAAGACCTAGTCTCCAAAAAAACCACAACTGAAATTAGACAACACTTTGAATGAAATAAAAATGAAAACAAAAGTACCGAAATTTATGAGACAAAAATCAGGAAAATCAGGGCCTAGGTGAGAGTATGTAGCTTTAAATACATATGCTAGAGAACAATAAAAGTTTCTAGACTATATCTGAGCTTTAACAAACAAAAAAGCAAATTAATCCCAAACTAGTCAGGAGGAGGAGGAGGGGGCGGGGCGGAGCAAGAGCAAATTAACTTTTAGCTGGACAAGCAAAGAAAAGAGAGAGAGGGAGGGAGGAAGGGAAGTAAGTATATGACTACTACTGCCAATCTCAATGTACCAAAAAGAGAGAGAATAAAGATTATTTTGAACAAATTTATGGCAAATCAAATAGTTTGGCTCATACAAATTCCTAGATAAACAAGTTTCCAAATTAAGCCAAAGTAATAGAAAACATGAATATACCTGTTACCAGGTAATAAGTAATAGAAATGTTTACACACATCAAAATATGTATACACACATGGGATCCCAGAGTCAGGAATCTTCACAGACAAATTCTATCAAATATTTAGAAAAGAAATAATGCCAAGTCTCTATAAACCATCTTAGAAAATAAAGGAGAAATACTTTCCAACTCAACCTATAAAGTCAATATTATCCTGATACCAAAGCCAGACAAAGACATCACAGGGAAATAAACCTACAGATTTATATCCCTCATAAACACAGCTGCAAAATCTAACAAAATAGTAGCACACGGAATCCAGCAACATAGAGAAAGGATCATACACCAGACCATGGTCAAATATTTCCATCATGGTCAAATATTTCCTAAGTAGCAAGTGGAAGAAGTCATCTCTGACTACTTTCTATTTAACAAAAAATGAAATTCAGGCGAGCATAATATAGCAAGAAAAAGAAATTAAAGGCATACAAATTTAAATTTTCTCTTTTGAATGGAGGTATTACTATTCCAGACTTTAAATTATACTACAAAACCAGAGTAATTAAGACAGCATTGTACTGGTACAAAAACAGACCATCAGACCAATGGAACAGAATATTGAGTGTACTGAAATAAAACCACACATATATAGTCAACTAATCTTTGACAAAGGAGTGGAACAAAGACAGCCTCTTCAATAATGGTGCTGGGAAAACTGGATCAACACATGCAAAAAGTGAACCAAGACAACTCCCTCACCATGTATAAAAACCAACTCAAAATGGATAAAAGACTTGAATGTACAACCTGGAACCATAAAATATATAGAGGAAAACGGGCAAAATCCTTCATGAATTACACTTCAGAAATCCATTTCTGGACACATCTACAGCTGGTAAAAAAAATAATGAAGGAAACCATAAACAGCTGGGACTACATCAAACTAAAAAACTTCTGTACAGCAAAAGAGACAACAGAGAAAGCAAAAAGAAACCCAACTCAGTGGGAAAAAATTTTTGTCCTCCATACAAGTGATAAGGGTCTGATAATAAAGATATGCAAAGAACTCACACAACTTAACAAAAACAAAGTCAAAAGCCCAGTTAAAAAATGGGGAGAACTAAAAAGATACTTCTCCAAAGAGGAAATACAAATGCCAATAGGCACATGAAATAATGCTCAAGGTCACTAGCAATCAGGGAAATGCAAATGAAATCCACAATGAGATACCACCTTACACCAGTAAGAATGGCCCACATTAAAAAAAACAAAAGTCAACAACAAGTGCTGGAATGGATGTGGAGAGAAGGGAACACTCTTACAACCACTATGGAAAGCAGTATGGAGGAGCCTCAAACTAATGAAAATGGAACTACCATTTGACCCAAAAATCGCTTTTCTGAGAATCTACACAGAGGAGACCTCAATGCTTACACAAAGGGACACCTGCACTTAGAAGTTTATTGCAGCACTATTTATAATTGTAAGGACATGGAAACAGCCTAAATGTTCCAAAACAGATGAATGGATGAAAAAGATGTGGTATATTTACACAATTGAATATTACTCATCAATTAAAAATGACAAATTTGATGAATTTGAGATAACATGGATGGACCTAGAAGAAATCATATTAGTAGAAACAAGTCAGAAAGAAAAAGACAGAAGCCAAATGGTTTCACTAATATATGGGATACAGGGGGGGAAAAAACTAGGAGGAAAAATCAAAACAAGCTAACAACCAAAGTAAAGTACACAATAGGGGGTGGGGGAATGAGTGGGAGTGATCAGGGAGGGGAGGTGGTGGGTGAACCCCAGGGAATACAAAGATGTGAAATATATATATATGAATAAATTATTAAAAAATAAATATATCTTTTATTTTTATTTAATGTTTGAACTAATTATTTAATGCAATTTTGTTTAATTAAAAATTGTTTAATTTTTAAAACTCATATTTTTTTTTAAAAAAGTTATCTTTTACTATAGGGAAATTGAGGAGCACTCCTCTAGACTAAATTAATTTCCCTGATTCAAATGTACACAGATTCTGGATTTACTTCTGCAGATTCTAAAGTCTCTATTCTGCAAGTACAGTGGATTCTCTAAAATAAATGTGAGACATAAATATTGTGAGCTGTTGTGAGATAGCTAAGCATTACTTATTAAGTGTATTAGTGAATCTAAAAGAAGAAAATTAAAAAAGGGAGGAATTTCAACCAAGAGCTTAGGAAAAGAGTAGCACACCACAAATACTAGCACTACCCAGAAAAGCAATGCTCAATGATAAGGATAGGTGGCTACTTTCTTTGTTTATTCCAGTCGTATTTGCAAAGTCATACCTACAAGAAACTATAGCCAAAGGAATTGAAATATTCTAATTCCTTTAGTATTAGCTTTCTTTCTGTGGAGCTTTAAAAGTGGCATTAACAGTTAACCTTTAGCATTTAGATTTCTGATTTCATACTGGCAGGAGATGCTGGTTATCTCAGTAACATCTCAGTTGTTAAATTATCCCTGAGTGCTAACACCCACTCTTCTGAACCCTGCGTTGGCTGAGGCTGGGGATCACTTGAATCCACGGGCTCGAGACAAACCTGGGCAACATAGCGAGACCTAATCTCTTAAAATAAAAAAGGAAAAAACCCACCTTGCCTTGGGAAGTTATTGTTGGGACTCTACAAACCCAAACCCATCTGATAGATGTCAGAATAATTCTCAGGAACTAATAGAAACTGTGAGAAAATTTTCGAGATTGCAAAGTGGCTCTGCCAATAGGTGGCGACTGAGAGACAGTGAGGCTTGAGGAGAAAGACTCTTTTCTGTTTTTTTCCACTTGGACTTCTGTGGGCTTGTTAACCTAACAGTTCTTATAAGAAGCACACCAGCAGTTCTTTACCCGTGGCAAGAATGCTTTCCTATCGCATTAACTGCATCCAGAATGCAACCATGCCGGTACTTAAAAAACCAGCTTCCTTGCTCCATATTCCCCTCTATGGCACTGGTTTCCACTAGTTTTATAGTGCTCCCTATTTTTTTTTCCCTGAGGCTAGGTCTCGCTATGTTACCCGGGGTGCCCCAGACTCAAGTGATCCCCAGCCTCAGCCTCCCAGGTAGCTGGGATTACAGGCGCACACCACCACCACGTCCAGCTATTTTTTGAGACTAGGTTTTGCTATGTTGCCCAGGCTCGTCTCGAGCCCGCGAACTCAAGCAATTTCCATTCTCAGCCTCCCTTCCTAGGCTTGGGATTAAAGCCGCGTGCCACCACTGCCGGCTATATTTTGTCGTGCTCCCTTCTAAGAGGTGTGGGCCCCAGACCTCTAGGTCCCTAATTCAGACTCAGTACCAGCTGCAGCAGTAGAGCAGCACTGCCTCATGAAACTTTGAATTTCATTTCTAGCACCCCTCTTTCAGTTTTCAAATTTTAGTAATTCCAGTCGCTTCTCTGTGTTCTTTCAATCCGAGGGGTGATAGTTGCTCTCTCTAGTTCCTACTCTGGGATACCTTACAGACCTCTGTTTACCCTTTCAAGTGCCTAGTTAAAATTTTTTTAACATCAAATTCTTTATACACAAATAACTAGTATGGTAGTATAGTTGCTGTCTCTTGTTTACATATATAGTTATACAAATGAAAATGCATAATTGAAATTATCCAGTCTGAGGAAAAGAAAAACAATAAACAGAAAATGAGCAGTGTCTCCGACACCTGTAAGATTTCATCAAGCTGATGAGTGCATATGGGAAATGGGAGTCCTAAGAGAGGAGAGAGAGCAAGGGAAGGAGTATTTGAAGAAATAATAGTCCCCAATCCTGCAAATTTGATGAAAAACATTAACCTACTAAGTAATAGATCAAATAGAATAAATTTAAAGTTAGTCAAACCTAAGTATTTCATAAATCATTGAAAGATAGAGAGAATCTTGAAAGCAGCAAGGGAGGTACAATTCATAAAGTAAAAGTTACCCTAAATAAGGTTAACAGTTATTTCTAGTCAGAAATCATGGGGGCCAGGAGGGTGTCATGGGGTGACATGAAAAGTGCTGGGGAAAAACAAAAATTCTATATCCAGCAAAACCACCCTTCAAGAATGAAGGAGAATAATGGCATTCCCAGATAAACAAAAACTGAGTTTTATCACCAGCAGACCTGCACTACAAAAAACCTCAATGGAGTCCTTTAAGCTAAAACTACAATACTAATTCTCACCTGTCAAACTGGCCAAGCTTCACAGGTTTTTGAACACACTACATGGGTGGGACTTTCAGGAAACAAGTGCATTTATGCATTTCAGATGGGAATGAAAAATAGTACATCCCCTATAGGGATGAATATGACTGTCCAGCAAGCTACATATACATTTTTTTCAACCAACAATCCATGTCAAGACATGGGACAATCTAACTATATGAGCACACAAGTACAAGGTCCATAATTTGTAATTACAGAATACTGGGGGAACCCCTAACTCCTCATACATAAGGGATTGGTTGAATACATTAGAGTACATTCACATAATAAATACCTATAAAAGATAATGAGAAAGATTCGTATAAATTGAAATGGAGGGATTTCCAGGAACTATTGTAAAGTAAATAAAGCAAATTATAAGAAAAATAAGTAGAATGTGCTATCATTTATGTAAAATATAAGGGGGAGAGGAATATACTCCAAAAAAGATGCATAGGAAAATTAAGTCGGTGTATAATATACACAGCATATAATGTAATTGACAATGCAAAGTTTCCATCATCAATTATTATCACAGCAGGGTTAAATCTTCAACATATGAATTGAGTGGAGGGAACATAATTCAGATCATAGCAAATACCTAGCTTGTATATAGATTTATTGGGATGTCACTAAACTTGGCAGTACTACTGGCATAAGAGAATATATTCATCCATTTGTAAAGTGTAAAGGGTCCAATGTCTTTATCAGCAACTTTAAATATTACTTCATTATTTAATATTCCTTTTAAAGAAATGTTTGCTATGTTGAAAAAAAATCTGGTATCTTAATGATTACAACATTTGAATGATTACAACATTTGAAATGCAGAATGAGAGTTATATCCAATGAATGAAAATCTGGTGGTAATTTTGTAATGATACTGGTTTGTCAAACACTTTTTTTCCCTTATAGGTCTCAAATTCCCATGTTAACATATTAACCATGGCACCATCTTGTGGATATTTTATCAAACAGCTAAGCTGTGTAGCCATTTATATGGAAACACTAAAAAATGAAATATACAAAAAATTGAAAGTTTTATAGTAAAACTTAAGTAAATAATTTAAAACACTATCACATCATCTTCCTTAGTCTCTTTCAAAAGGACTTTGCCTATATAAACTTGAGCCAATTTTGACCTGTTTACTTTTTCTTTTTAAGCATTTTCTGCATTAACTGCTTATCTAAAATTTCAAACTGGCTACTTGTTCTGAATATACCAAATACACTATATTTTAGTATATATAATATATGTATATTTACATATATAAATGTGTATATATACTAGTATAATTTTTATTGCTTTAACTTTAACATTTGTTCAAAGTGGAAGTGGTACAAGATTTAAAATAAAAAGCATTTATTTAAAAATTTACTTTTTTCTCTCACTGGCTATAAACACTTAATTTGAATATAATTTTTCTAAGGAAAAATAAAACATGCTGGTAATATGGAAGACATACTAAAACACATCAAGTTCTCACAGTATCAAATGAGAAAAAGGTTACTTTTTAATATGAAGATTTAAGAATTTATTAACTGTGATAAGAAATTGTACTAAAATTGTTCATGTAAATTTTTTTTTGAGACTAGTCTTGATATTTTTACCCGTGGAACCGCAGGCTCACGTTGCCTAGGGTACCACTAAAGTGACTCAAGTGATTCCCCAGCCTCAGCTTCCCAGGTAGCTGGGATTATAGGCGCGCGTCACCACGCCCAGCTATTTTTTTGGAACTAGGTCTCGCTACGTTGCCCCGAGTGGGACTTGAACCGTGATCCCTGGTTCCAGCCACGGATTCCTAGACTGCCGTTTACAGGCATGCGCCACCATGCCTAGTCTGTTCATATAAATTTTTAATTAAGAACATGTTAATCATACAATGTTTAGATAATTCTTCAGAGAATATAGAGTAAAACCATTGGAATAACTGATGGGATTTTTAAAAAAAATTACCAAATCTTTTTGTTTTTCTATAATTTTCATTATAAAGCTTTAGAATTTAGTTTACAATTACACTTAAAACTTTTCATTACCATATATGTTAGCAGGAAAAAGCAAGGAGTGGCATTTATTATAGACCTGATTATAAGATAGGAATTTAGATATATTATCTGATACAGTCCTTCCAACAAGCTTTTGAGTTCATGCTATTATTTCTACTTTGTAGATGAGGAAATTTGAGGTCCCGAATTTATATAACTCATCAAGGTACACAGCTAGTAAGAACTAGCTGTGTTAAAGTTAAAACTTTAATTCACGCCGGGCACGGTGGCACATGCCTGTAAACGGCAGCCTAGGAAGCCGCGGCGGGGACCAGGGATCGTGGTTTGAGTCCCCCTGGGGGCAAGACAGCTAGACCTAGTACCCAAAAAAATAGCTGGGCATGGTGGCGCACGTCTGTAATCCCAGCTACCTGGGAAGCTGAGGCTGGGGATTGCTTGAGTCTGTGGTACCCCGGGCAACGTGAGCCTGCGGTTCCACAGGTAAAAACAGCGAGACCTAGTCTCAAAAAAAAAAAGAAAAAAGTTCCAAATTGTTGTCATAATATAATTGTATTTCTTAAAAATTCCAGCCAATGTTAAATCCAGAGGCTAAAGGAGAATTTTTTAAATTTAATTTCATTTATTTGAAGTGGCATTGGTTTACAGCTCTGTGTATGATTCAGAGGAATAGATTCACTCGTGCATCACCACCAGAGCTCCTATATCCTTTTTTTCTTTTCTCTTTTGTTATTATTACTTTTAAATTTCATTTTTATAAATTGATTGCACACACACACATATCTGTATGTTTTTACATCGTTGTCTGCCCCAAGGTTTTCCCACAACCTTCTCACCGGTGAACCATCTTAATCTCTTGTGCCCATCCAGATTTTACCCTCCTTCCCCTTTCTTGCTCTATGCTTCAGTTCTGTTGACAGTTTTAAATTTTTCTTGTCCATTTGTTTGTTTTCCCTATACCCCTCATATAAGCGAGACCATCCAGTATTTCTCTTTTTTTTTCTTGTTTATTTCTGCTAACATGATTCTTTCTAGCTCCATCCATGTTGCTGCGAATGACATGTTTGGTTTTTTTGATTGATGAATAATGTTCCATTGTGTACATATACCACAACTTTCTGACTCATTTGCCTGCTTTAACATCCCTTTATCATAGGAAGATCTGTTTGTTACAGAGTCCTACTGGCACACTAAGTTAAAATTGTTTAACTTTCCATATGCAAAATGTTAAACGTATTAAAGTTAATCTTAGATAAAATTCTCCCATTAACATACTACTACTGCAAAAATATCTACTTTGTAGATGAGGAAATTTGAGATACCGAATTTATATAACTCATCAAGGTCACACAGTAAGAATGGTAAATATGTTGTCATAACATCCTACATAGTTAAAAACAAGAATAGAACATAGAAGGACTTTTCCTTAAAGGTAGTTTTGTTTAGCTGGGTGTGGTGGTGTGCGCCTGTAATCCCAGTTACCCGAGAGGCTGAGGCTGGGGATCACTTGAGCCCGTAAGTTTGAGACAACCCTGGGCAACATAGCGAGACCTAGTCTCTTAAAAATAAAAAATAGGCTGGGCATGGTGGCGCATGCCTGTAAACGGCAGTCTAGGAAGCCGCAGCCAGAACCAGGGATCACGGGTAGAGTCCGGCTCGGCTCGGGACAACGCGTAGCTAGACCTAGTTCCAAAAAAAATAGCTGGGCGTGGTGGTGAGCGCCTGTAAATCCCAGCTACCTGGGAGGCTGAGTTTGGGGATCGCTTTAGTCTGCGGTACCCCGGGCAACGTGAGCCTGCTGTTCCACAGGTAAAAACAGCAAGACCTAATCGAGAGAGAGAGAGAGAGAGAGACAGAGAGAGAGAGAGAGAGAGAGAGAGAGAGACAGAGAGAGAGAGAGAGGAGAGAGAGATAAAGAAATAAAGGCAGTTCGTTAAATACTAATATTCCTTTAGTAATTATTTTCTATATTAAGGACTAACTCCAAGTTTTTCACAAGTCTAAAAATTTGAGGTCAGTTGATTAGTAGTGGATGATGATGGGACATTTTGTGGTGAATATGTTATGATATACGCAGTTCCTGAGATGAGAAACTGTACACCTGAAGCTGTGCAGTGTTATAAACCAATATTACCTCAGTGAGATATATTTTTATTATGGTAAGAATATTTAACATGAATTCTACTCTCTTAATAAATTTTCAAAGTGCATTATGTGGTGTTGTTAACTATACGAATAACCTTGTACAATAGCTCTCTAGAACTCATTCATCTTGTGAACTAAAACTTGATATGCATTGAATAACAAACAGCTCTCCAGTCCCCACCACCACCATCTCTGGATTGTTTCTATGAGTTTGATTATTTTTAGATACCTATATAAAGAGGACTGGGCCATATTTGTTCCGTTGTTGACATTTCACTTATTAGCAAAATGCTCTCTAGGTGCAGTCATGTTGTTGAATATGACAGAATTATCTTCTTATTTAGACTGAATAATATTTTATCATATGCATACACCACATTCTCTCTATCTATTCATTCATGAATATTTAGGGTTTTTTTTCCTTACATTTTGGTTGCTCTGAATAGTGCTGTGATGAACTCTGGAATGCTAATATTTCTTGGAGATCCAGATTTCAATAATTTTGGACATATATCTAGAAATGGGATTGCTAGGTCATATAACAGTTCTACTTTATTGTTATGAGGTATCTCTACCTTTCTTCATAGTGGTTGTACAATTTTACATTACTGTCAATGTGTTCCAATTTTTCTACATCTTCATCTATCTTTTCACATACCTGTTGGCATTTCCATGCCTTCTTTGGGGGAAATGTCTATTCAAGACCTTTACCCATTTTAAAAATAAGTTACATAAATTTTGGCTATTGAGTGGTAAATTTTTCTTTCTTTTTTTTTTTTTTTTTTTTGAGACTAGATCTCGCTACTTTTGCCAGTGGAACCGCAGGCTCTCATTGCCTGGGGTAGCACAGACTCAAGCAATCCCCAGCCTCAGCTTCCCAGGTAGCCGGTATTACAGGCGTGCGCCACCACACCCAACTATATTTTTTTGGAACTAGGTCTCCTGACGTGCCCCTGGTGGGACTGGAACTGGCGATCCCTGGCCCCAGCCGCAGCTTCCTAGGCTGCCGCTTACAGGCATGTGCCACCATGCCCGGCCTTTTTTTTTTTTTTTTTTAGATATTAATCTCATCAATTATGTTTTGCAGATGTGTTCTCCTATTTTGTAGACTGCCTTGTCACTATTGTTTTCTTTTTTGCCATGCAAAAGCTTTTTAGTTTTCTTTAATCCTGTTTGCTTTGTTTTTGTTTTTGTTTTGAGACTGGGTGTCGCCATGTTGCCCAGGGAACCGCAGACTCACGTTGCCCAGGATACCATGGACTCAAGCTATCCTCAGCCTCCCAGATAGCTGGGATTACAGGCGTGTGACACTATGCCTATTTTTTGAGATTAGTTCTTGCTATGTTACCCCAGGTGGGTCTCAAACCTGCAGACTCAAGCAATTCCTAGTCTCAACCTCCCTTCCAAGGCTGGGATTAAAGGTGCGTGCCACCACATCCAGCCTTTCATCCCAGTTGTATAATTTTGCTTTTGTTGCTTGTGCAGTTGGTGTTATAATCTTATCAGTAATTCCTCTTCGGATTGTAACCAAAAAGACTTGAAATAGGGTCACAAAAGGATATTTGTACACCCATGTCTGGGACAAAATTATTCACAGTAATCAAGACATAGAAGCAATCTAAATGTCTTTGAACAAGTGAATGAATTTGAAAAATGTGGTATACAGTCAACATCAAATATAGTAGTGGCCCCAATATAGTAAGCTATACCTGCCTATATTATACTAGCTATAGTAGGCTATGTTGGTATAATTACACTCTTTGACATTTGCACAAACAATAATAAAATTACCTAGATGCACTTCTCACAAATCATTTAGTGATGTGTGACAATAAAATATTATTCAGCCTTTATTTTTTAAAATTTTCATTCATTCATTATTTTTTATTCTTTAAATCTTAACCTCAGTAAATGGTTTTTGGAATATCTCCCCCACTTCCCTCCCTCAATGGAGGGAGTATCCCCTCCATTCTCTCACACCCCACTCTTTGTTGTTTGCTAGTCTGTGTTAAACCCATTAGTCTCTTTCTTTCCTGTGGTAGTGTTCTTTCATTGGGTGAAGGACTATGTTCTCAGAACCAGGCGAGTCTTGATGGTAGGTTTTTAGCTTTAAGTTTGCGTTGAGCAGCCAGTCCATTTTTATTTGTGGTCTTTCCATGCTTTCTCATTGGAGGCTGTCTTCTCCAAGCCCATCTCTGTTGTTTTGCTGCTTTACCTTGTGGTTCTGGTATCAGATTTAGGGGATATCATCCCCTGCCATTGCCTGGTGAAGATGTTTCTCTGTGGATACAGGCAGTTGTGATTGACCATTGCAAATGATCTCCTCTGCTTCAGTTTGCAGCTTTGCTGTGGGGCCGATGCCCCCAGTCTTTGGCTTTCCTTTCCTCTCCCATAAAGTGGGGAGGGGCACCTTGCTCTCCCAGAAGGCATCTCCAAAATGAGGTCTTGGGTTTTACAGACCTGGCAAGTGCTTAGGTGCACTTCTTGATATCGTGTTTCTATAGATGTTTCCCCTGTCTTACCTGGATTGGTTCTTTTGATTGTCCATCTGCTATGTCCAGTTCACGCTTGTGGGCTGGATTTTTACCTGGTCTCTCACCTGTTTTATGATGGGTTTTGTGTTATATATGTTCTTGCTCCTCCTGAAGATTAGCTGGAGAGTGATGAAATGGAGGGGGCACACCCTGCCTGCCACTCCCCCTCCCCGCTTGACCAGCACCTCCCTGCATGGGGGCGGGGCCCAGGTGTCCATGCATGTGCCATCCCAATCACCCCTTGGGATGAGGCCTGGGGGCAAATGCCTGGGCTGATCTGGGCTGCAGATGGCTGCCCCGTGCAACAACCATTTGCTGGTGGATGGGGCTATAGCCCCATCTGTCCCCGCTCCTGGGCTCTCCAGACTTGGTGGGGCTTACTCCAGGGTTTTCTCTACCTTTACTCCCCACTGGCTAGGAGTGGATGGGTGGGACCCCTGGACCTTATGGAGGCCTCCGGGCTGACCCGGCTACCCCTGTGGTGTGCAGCTGGCCTGCACGCCCCTGCACCCTCTGAATGAGAGGGCACTACCTGACCGAGGCTTCCCTTCCAGGTGCGGTGACCACTATTCAACCTTTAAAAGGAAGAAAATGCTGCAGTATGATGCAATGTGGAAGAACCTTTGAGACATTATAGCAAGTGAAATAAGTCAGTCAAATGGAACTATTGTATGACTGAACTTACATGAGGTACTTAGAGTAGTCAAAATTACAAGTAAAGAAAGTATAATTCTTTCTGTGGTTGTTGGAGATTAGTGGGTGTCAGGAACTAGAGGGAAGGGAGAATAAGGGGTTTCTGTTTAACGAATATAGTTTTACAAGATGAAAAGAGTTAGTGGGGATGGATGTGGTAAAAGCTGAACATGAATGCAAATCTATAAAATAACACTGAATGCTTAAGTAGATAAATTTTATATTCTGAGTATTTTATAGCAATTAGGAAAACAAATATTAAGTTGAACAAATTACTCAGTAGTTCAAAATCTTTCAAAACTTTCCATTTCATTCAAAGTCTGTCATGATGACTCACTAAGTCCCTTCACATGGCTCTCTCTGTATATCACTCTACCTCACTAACCCCCTCTCCCATATTCTGTTCTTGCCACACTCGCCTAAGGGCTCTATCCTGGACAAGCTGCCTGTTAGAGTATGCTCTCCACAGATGTTACAAGACTCTTCTACCCCTTTCAGATAAGGTCTTCCTGGGCCACCTTCTCTAAATTGCTACAATCCTTACTACAAATTTCCCATCCCCATTCTCTACTTTTCTACCTAATGTGCAACACATTTTATCTTGTTATTATATACATCTACAAAAAAGGTAAATTACATGATGACAAGGACTTTTTTTGGTTCTGTTTTGTTTTAGGACTTTTTTTTCTGATTGATCCAATGTCTCATTCAAAGGAAGAGATCAGTGCACATTTATTAGACTAATAAGTGAAAGACTATCGTTAAAAAGTACTAAATGTTAATCTACCTTTTACATATATTCAAAAGTTATTTGTGCATTTTTACTAGTTTATATAATGTATTTTGTAACTTGTAGTTTACAGTTAATAAATGCTGGCCTGGGCTTGCTAATTATAGCTTAGATCTCTGCCTATTTCACTTAGAGGGGTTTTTCTTTTTTTTCTCCATCCTGTAAAGGGGCTAACTGAACTTGAAGGCAAAGGCCAAAGGCATATAGAAGTACGTGGGCATGAACTTTGAAATCAGACAGATCTGGATTTTTAGCCTAGATATTCTACTTGGTAACGTTTGGTTTTTAATCTCTGTGTTTCTCCTTTGTTGTAAAGATAGCGTGAAAGAGTGGGGAAAGAGCAATGGTTTAGGAATCTGAGAGTCCAATTAGTTTTGCCTTTGGACAAGTTACTTAATATATCACCCAGTTTCCACTCCCTCATCTATAAATTAGTATCTCCTTCATAGAGTTCTTGTAAAAAATATACAGTAAAATACCTT
The DNA here is from genome assembly GCA_004024945.1 of Uropsilus gracilis. Lineage (NCBI taxonomy): Eukaryota > Metazoa > Chordata > Mammalia > Eulipotyphla > Talpidae > Uropsilus > Uropsilus gracilis. The sequence goes on from PVHY01004698.1 coordinate 24,617, forward strand.
TCATAAAAACAGTCATTAAAGTAAACATTCATTTCTGTAACTAATATAAGATACTCATTTTCTGCCCAAAATAATTTTATTTCTTGTTAAGATGGCATCCACCTTAGGCATACTTTTTCATGACTGTTTCCCTCCAAATGAGTATAAGGTGATTGTGTTTCAATATTATTAATAACCCATATCAGTAGAGACTAAAACCAGAAGCATATTCCCATTAATAGGGTTTTGCCCACAAACATACTTTTCTAAAGGAATGGAAGGCAATAGCAAGCACTGCCAGCTTACAACATTCCGTTTACATCCACTTTCTGTTTTCTATTACAGGTGGAATCTCATTTTAATGAATACCATTTTAAACATCTGTTTCTGTATAGTGAGGCTATTTTTGTGTTTTAGCAGATGGGCACAGGAACTGTGCTTTGTTGACTTGGCTTAAACAAATTCTTAAAAAATGAAAATTCTGGCCGGGCACGGTGGCTCGTGTCTGTAAGTTTCAGCCTATGAAGCGGCCGGGGCTAGGGATCATGGTTTGAGTCCCGCCTGGGGTCTGTAGCGAGATCTAGTTCCAAAAAAATAGCTGGGCGTGGTGGCGTGCACCTGTAATCCCAGCTACCTGGGAAGCTGAGGCTGGAGATTGCTTGAGTCTGTGTAGTACCCCAGGCAACGTGAGCCTGCAGTTCCACGGGCAAAAATAGCAAGACCTAGTGAAAAAAAAAAAGAAAGAAAGAAAGAAAGAAAGAAAGAAAGAAAGAAAGAAAGAAAGAAAGAAAGAAAGAAAGAAAGAAAGAAAGAAAGAAAGAAAGAAAGAAAGAAAGAAAGAAAGAAAGAAAGAGAGAGAGAGAGAGAGAGAGAGAGAGAGAGAGAGAGAGAGAGAGAGAAAGAAAGAAAGAAAGAAAGAAAGAAAGAAAGAAAGAAAGAAAGAAAGAAAATTCTTTCTTTACAAGTGTTGTCAATGTAGAAATAAATATTTTAAGAAGATGTTATTATCATTTGTTAGTGATATACTCTGGCCTACTTAGCTTTCAAGAAAACAAAGCAAAGGCCTAGTGGGTAGGTAGAAGGAAAAGTGAACTGGAAAGCAAAAGAAAATGAGAGAAAATGGAGCCAAACTCTCAAGTGGGATCTGCTGGAAAGTACATCCCCTACACCAGCATGCCTCTTAATATGAAGATCATCAAATTCAGTAGTGTCTCCTACTGTAGGTCTGAGATAGCAGCATAGCACCCTTTTTTTGCTCTCGTTTTCTCTCACTTCCTTTCTTTGGCTTTGGGGTTTTGAATTAAATATATCTCCCTCTTTGACCTAGAGTTCAACAAAAAATGTACAAAATAGTCTGACAAAGTGGGGAATAGAAAGATTAAAAAGAAAACCTCATTTCCAGAATTTTATAAATCTGTTTGGGTATAAATCAAAAGTAAAACCACTAAAATATCATAGTGTGAGAGAAGTAAACCCAAGTTTTTATAAAAGTTAATAGTAGAGGTTAACTCATCCTATCAGAGAGTCAGAGATAATGTCAGAGGGTAATTCACTTAAGCTTATAGTTGATGAATAAGTAGAGTTTGGTCTGGGGGATTACCAATCAGGTAGTTTTGTGGTAATAGTTACTATTATTTAGAGAAGGAATTATATATACATGTTTGCATGTGAAATTTCAGGAGAGAGGTCACGATACAGGAATACTTACCTTTCACTTTACATACTCTTGAGTTGTGAGAATTTTTTATGAAGAATATGCAACCCAACCATTGTTGGTGTAATTAAAGAAAAAAACACTAGCTTGAAGCCAGGCACGGTGGCTCGTGCTTGTAAGCTTCAGCCTATGAAGCGGCCGGGGCTAGGGATCGCGGTTCGAGTCCTGCCTGGGACCCGTAGTGACACCTAGTTCCACAAAATAGCTGGGCGTGGTGGCACACGCCTGTCATCCCAGCTACCTGGGAAGCTGAGGCTGGGGATTGCTTGAGTCTGTGGTACTCTGGGCAATGAGAGTCTGCAGTTCCACAGGCAAAAATAGCAAGACCTAGTCTCAAAAACAAAAACAAAAAAAACACTAGCTTGATGAAAGGAGTTGAAGGACTCCTGAGAGAGGAAACAGCAAATACACATTAAGTCCAGGAAAAAACATCATACTCAGAGAGATACACATATTATAATGAGCATAAAGTGAAGGTCAAGAGATCAAATTAGAGTTAGATTTAGGAGCATCCAGATTTGTAAGTTGTTGTAGACAAACAGAAAAATGATAATAACAAACTAACAAAGGTGGGGGGGGGTTGTGGAGTGAGGGTAACCAGAGATAAGAGCTACATAACTTGATGCATAGATGTTAAAGGTAAATGAGCACCTATCTGTGTGAGAGAATTAAACCCTAGTGCCCTAACACATCTATTATATGCAAAGAATTAATGTTCTCTGCATCTGAAATAATAACAATTATGTGCTCATCCTCAGCAAATTTGAGAAGAGGTCACTTAATTTTCTGTGTTCTTGTAATTGGGTGCAAAATGTACAGAAGACTTCAACCAACCAGCCACATTTAAACGAGACCTTTGAACAATGCTTATATGTTATTGGGGAGGGAGGGTGGGTTTGTGCAGGAAGGGCTAGTACAAAAAGAAGAATGAATGAAAATTAATGATTCTAGAACTCAGGTAGAATATTAAGCCATAGAAGAAGGATCTTCCACTGCGACTAGAAAAGAGATAAAGAGAAGTATTGATGCAGATTATTTGTAAGTATAGTGGAGGAAATTGAAGGAGTTTTGACATAATGATCACAATTTTCTCTATGAAATAGGAAATTTGCTCATGTGCTAAGCTAGTGGAAGGAAAAAATTAAATGAGAATTTAAGGACAAAATGTAATTTTTTAATAGTTACTGAAGGGAATAGAAGAAAGGAACTAAGATTCATTGATCTAATATATGCTAGCCTCTGTGATAAATGCTATGTACTTTATTGCATTAAAGTCTAGCATCTTTTTAATTTTTCATATTAGTAAGTGACAGAGTTTGTCACTGAATTTGAACTTAGGTGTGTTCTAGCTTCAGATTCTGTGACTCAAACACCAACAGAGTTTAACAAAAGCTAAGGGAGTACAGTGAAACTTGTGGGTTTGTGTGGGAGTTTATGTGATAGAAAAGAAGTAAGGCTGAAACAAATCCAGGCAGTGATAATAAATTGGGGGGAAATGAGGTCAAGGGTTTACAAAAATAAATGAAGTAAAATTAAAATTACAGTGGGTTTAAGGTAGCAAAAACTGATATACTGATCAGAGAAATGACTATTGTCAAAAATAGGATATGAATTAAAATTTCAGAGGTGAAACAGTTTGAGGCTGGAGTAGGGTAAAGGAGGGGACATGAGTGTGGGAGAATGATTACAGAAACATTATTAAATTTTGAAGTGCTAGATATTATACTAAGCATTTCATATGTATACTCTTATTTGAGCCTCACAACACTCAATAAGATAGATACTAGATACTATCTTTAATTCCATTTTACAGATGAGGTAATTTTTGAGTGTTATTTTCCTAAATTAACTTAATGAAATCAGATTTTCATAAGGCAGCTTCATTTTGTAGTTAATTTTTTTACTACACTTTTTAACATATTTTCTCAATGCTATTTTTTTACCAATTTACAAAATAATTTTAACCATCATAGTTAGTGCTTAATATTAAATAACAAAGTGATTTAAAGCATATGCTTTATTAGATACTAGTTGTATTTTCTTATACTTTTCTGGTCAACAAAAGGGACTGATGTTAGTGTTGTACTACATATATTGGGCAACTACCATCTTCACATTCAGAGTAGGTTACACTTCAAAGGATTTAATTAAAATCTTAGGAAGCAGCCAGGCACGATGACTCGTGCTTGTAAGTTTCAACCTATGAAGCGGCCGGGGCTAGGGATCGTGGTTCGAGTCCCGCCTGGGGCCTGTAGCAAGACCTAGTTCCACAAAATAGCTGGGCGTGGTGGCGCGCGCCTGTAATCCCAGCTACCTGGGAAGCTGAGGCTGGGGATTGCTTGAGTCTGTGGTACCCCGGGCAACGAGAGCCTGCGGTTCCACAGGCAAAAATAGCAACACCTAGTCTCAAAAAAAAAAAAAAAAAAAAAAAAAAAAAAAGATAAAATATTAGGAAGCAAAATGATTTTATGGATGTTAGACAAACAGAGCATTTCAACAGAAAACAAGAAACAAAGGTAAGAATTGGCAAAGTCACTCATATGGAAGTAACTTAAGAATCAATTTATAAGGTGAACAAAAAGTAAATATTTGTGAAATCATAAAAATATCCATTTAAAAAGATAAACAAGAAAAAGAAACAGCTCTACTTTAACAGCAAGTATGGTATGGTTGGGAATTAAAGAAGTTTGAAAAAACAAAGGTATTAAAATACATATTAAAAAGGAATTTTAAATTACTTTAAGAAAGAAGGCAGTTGAAAAGAATATTAGTCCAACATATTTTAATAAATGTTAGCAATGTGATCAAACACATGGTTAGTAAATTCACTGAGAAAACTTCTGGGAATAAAAATGACTTACAAGTATCTCAGTATTAAATTTAACCAACTATTTCAGCATGACGAAAACAATCATTTCAAACTAAAAATGAAATGGATGTTTTTAGTACATTGCTAACATTTCTTAACTCAAAGATAATTCATCAGAGTTTTAGAACATAGAAACCATATGATCTGTGTAAATCACCACATTTAAAAAACCTCTTATGCATAAACAAGAAAATAAAGGGGAAAACCTGCAGTCTTATTTAAAGCATGTCATAGAGGATTATGGTTTTCGAGTTGTTTAATAAATGGTAGGAACATTTGGTAAGTATTTTCAGAAAAATAATTTAACAAAATTTACCCAAAAAGGATACATAAAAGTTCTTCAGCCATCCCAAGCTCTGTGAAACAAAAATAAAGTTCAAGAGTCACAAGTAACTGAAAATGTAGGTTTGATTGTAGTGGAACAAGCATTCACAAGGAACTCAAGAGACCTTTGGAATAACACAAATAACAGGTTTGAGGACTGCAATTAAATTTATTTTTAAAAGCAGTAAAGTAACAATTTCAGAATTTATTCAAGAAAGCTAAAATTCCTCTACTCATTTAAGTTATGATTTAAATATGAGATTTAAATATGGTAATCTGATGAAGTCTTCAGAATATTTTGAAAGAATTTCATCCAGAGCTCCAAAATAATAAGTTCTAGAGTCAAATGGAAGATGTCATGAAAGAATTAAAAGTTATATATAGTATATTTAAATTGATAAATGGCAGGAATTAATCACAAACGATACAGGTATTTAAAGTAAAATTATGATAAAAAATTCAAATAAATCTAGAAATGTGAGCAATGATCAGCATCACATTTGAGTTATTAAATAATACTCAAGTAATGAAAATACATCACAAAGAGCAAGTACTGCTTTGATCAGAAAATTCATAACAATCTCCTGAAAAGTTTGTATATCATTTAAATTTAGAAAAAATATAGTTTTCTCAAAAATGTTCTTTAGAAAATCTATGTATTTGTAGTGTTGTGGAAAAGGTAGGAATATTTTTCACAAATGTAAAGCATAAAATTTTTTTAATGGATTTGAAACTTGAAGGTCAAGAAGTCTTATGCCAGATAACAAATGGAAAAACTAATAGTTAATTTTACATACTCCTTAATGAAATGGATTTCATCATTAAAGTTTACTTTCATAAGCCTACTCCTACAGATACCTTAGGGGGGGAAAAGACTGTGCAGATGAAGAAATTGTCACAATAATGTTTGATGAATTTTAGAGCACAATGTTTGCTCTGTGTGCACATTGTTAGCATTTTAAAATCTTATTTCTTAGTACTCAAAGATTGAATAAGTAGAGTACAGACTATATATTTATCCAAAATATTCATAGACTGTACTTTTGATAGTTAAGCAGACCTGAAATTTCTATTCTACAGCCTTATGTCACTTTTTCTTAATCCTGAAGGGAAAATAAAGCAATAGATCTCAGTAGCAAAATTATATTCATATTGCTTGTGATTAACAGTTATGCCTTGGAAATAAAAATTTATGTGATTATTGTACTAGTTTTTTAATTATATCAAATACTATATCATATCTTCATAGTCATTAGAACAATTCTAGTCAAATTGTATGTGTGTGTGTCTATATATGTATATATTCTTTCCTTTAAACTCTATAGGATAAAGTTCTTAAAGATTTTATTTCAAAGATGGACATAATATAATAGTTTTTCAGTTATTTTTGCTTTGAGATAAAATTGACATGTAAAATTATGTAAGTTTAAGGTATACAAATGTGGGGACTTCATCTGTGTATGTATTGCAAAATGATTACTACTATAACATTTAGATTATCCATTGTTAAAAGTGGGATATTAAGGTTCCTTTTTATTATTGTACTATTGAATATTTCTCTCTTCAGATATTATTTGCTTAACATATTTAGGTGCTGCCACAACAGATGCATATTTATATACAGTTGTTACATCCACTTGATTTATCCTTTTTATCATTATATAATGACCTTTACTTTTACTAATTTTAAAGTTTATTTTGTGTGATATAAGTCTGGCTTATAAAAGAGAGTAAGTAAAATCTCTTGATTTCCATTTGTATGGAATATGTATTTCCCTCCCCTCACTTTCAGCCTGTCTTTCTTTAAAGCTGAATTAAATCTTTTGTGAGCAGAATATAGTTGCCTTGTTTCTTTTTTAATGCCCTTGATCCACTCCATGCTTTTTAGCTAGAGAAGATAATGCATTTTCTTTAATTATTCAGAGGGAAGGTCTTATTTGTTTTCTGTTTTTTAGTTCTTCTGATCCTTTTTTCTCTCTCCTGCTATCTTCCTTTAAGAATGTCTGATTTTCCATAGTGGCATGCATTAATTCCCTTCTCTTTGTCTATTGTGTACCTACAGTAGATTTCCCCTTTATAGCTACCATGAGACTTGAAATAAAACATCTTATAGACTAGTTTACTTTAAACTGTAACAACTTAACTTCACTTAAATAGAAAAACTATTCTTTTACCCTCCTCTCACATTTTATGTTTCCATATCACATTTTCTTAAGATTGCCTAAAACTATTATTTTTTTAAAAATTTCTTCCATAGATAAATGGTTGCTGGAATGCCTTCCCTCCCCCACAACCCCGTCTGTTCACTCAGACTCCTCTCTTGTTTGATGATTTATGTTCAGTCCATTGGTCTCTCTTCCTTTTCTGTGGTTGTGTCTATTTGAGAGGTGAGGGACTGTGTTCCTGTGTGTGAAGGATTGTAGTCTTAGAGAGAGTAGGCATCCACCAATGGCCTTTGTAAATGATCTCCATTCTCTCCCTTTGCAGATTTGTTGTGGAGCCAGTTCCCCAACTCCGTGGACTTCCTCTCCCACGGTGTGGGGAGGGCTCCTTGTTTTCTTGGGTGACATATCCCGAAATGGGGCCTTGGTTCATCCATTCCTGACGAGTTTGTAGACACACTTTTATGATAGGTCTTCATCATGGTTGTGTCTCCAGTCCATTATGTTCTATGATAGTCCTTCTCCTGCATCCTGCCCAGTTGTATTGGCAGGATCCTTTATCTGGTCCCTCACCGGTTCTATGTTGCTGTTTGCAGAGTTTGTTTTACTTATTCCTCCTGAGGATTAAGTGGAGTGAGAGTGAATTGGCAAGACCTTCCCCTCCCCCCCCTTTCCCTGACCCTGAGGTCGGTCAGATCGGGGGTCTACCTGACCAGCCCCCGAAACCCTCTTACCAGCCAGCTTGCCGGCAGAGGGTGCTTGGTGGGTGCGCAATTGGTGCGGCTGCCAGAGGAGGCTGGCCTGCAGCTGCGGGCACGTACTGATCAGGGCAGCGCAGCATAAAACTATTTTATAATAACAAGTTAGTTTAGTTGTAGATACTTACACTTTTGTATAGGAGGTAAATTCCAATTGAGTGTCAATCTTGGGTTTATTTTATATATAAGATGAAGTAGAATGGCACTGGTATATTTTAATAAAAACGTTGAGAAAATAATGGCTAAGGCTTCGTCCTTTACAAGTTGTAATGATTTTTCACCTCTTTTTTGGGGATGAGAGAACATCAACAGAACAAGGTGAAATCCATAAATGAATATATCACCAACCTTTGACTTAGTCCTTCTTTAATCGTTACTGTCATGCTACCCCTGGGTTTACTTTAACTACAAATAATAGGATATTTGTGAAAATGGTGTCTTTAAATAGTAACTTCAGGTCTAGCCCTGGCTAACTAACTATTACACTTAGTGAGGGGGATTTTACGATGACCGCAAAAATAAAAATATTGTAACTATGTTGGCAGTTCCACTTATTAAATTGCTTAATTTAACATTTCCTGGTTTGACAAACAGTTTTCTTATATATAGGTCAATTTTAACATAATCCACATATAGTTTTTGGTGCAGTGCAAGGGATGGTTGCAAATAGGAAAGTATTTTTTCTCCATTTTATTTCCTTTTATGTCAGATTTCAGTTAGTTCTTCTGTCTTGGAGCTTTGTTTATCCACATAATTACTCTTCTGTGAAATATCTTTTAAAAATAGTTTACATTGTTTGAAAAGGTTGGCTATCGTATAGCTCTAAAACACAAAACCAATGTAAACCATATTACCTCAATAAAACAAAATTAAATTACAAAATTTAAGGACTTTATTTTATTGATGATAAAAAATCAAATGGTAATGTTTCAGATCCAGCATAGAGGCAGAACTAAAATACCTCCTTGGAACTATGTTGTAGTAAAACTGCAGTTTTTGAGTAACCAGTCAGTCACTTTTGTGGCAATCCCAGAGTAATAAAAAATAGTTGCCTGGGGTACCCCAGACTCAAGCAATCCCCAGCCTCAGCTTCCCAGGTAGCTGAGATTATAGGCGCATGCCACCACGTCCAGCTATTTTTTGGGACTAGGTCTCGCTGTGTTGCCCCGAGCGGGACTCAAACCGCGATCCCCAGCCCCAGTCGCTTAATAGGCTGAAGCTTACAGGCACGAGTCACTGTGCCCGGTGACTTTTTTTAACGTGGCAGAGAAACCTAGGGATTTTACTTTTTATTGTTTGCATTTACATATCTAAATATGTATATATATATATTATATGTATTGTATCATTATCTACCCGGAAGCTCTCCCATCACCTTACCACCTGTGTACCATCTTAGTCTTTCATGCCCTCTCCAGCCCCTGTTCTCTCTCTCCTCCCCCCTCTTCCTCTATGCTTTAATTCTGTTAGCAATTTACAATTTTTCTTAAGCATTTGTTTGTTTGTCCTATATCCCTCAAATAAGTGCAACCAATCCATATTTCTCTTTATCTTTTTGACTTGTTTTTGCTAAGATGATTCTTTCTAGCTCCATTCATGTTGCTGCAAATGACATAAGTTTGTCTTCCTTGATTGGTGCATAATATGCCACTGTGTAAATATACCACATCTTTTCAGCCATTTGTCCGTTTTGGGGCATTTGGGTTGTTTCCATATCTTGGCAATTGTAAATAGCACTGCAGTAAACATGCGAGTACAGGTGTTCTTATGAATGAGTGTTTTTGTGTCCTTTGGGTAGATTCCCAGTAGTGGGATTGCTGGGTTGAATGGTAGTTCCACTTCTAGTTATATGAGGTTCCTTCACACAGCCTTCCATAGAGCCTGGACAAGTTCGCACTCTCACCAGCAGCGTGTTTCTTTTTCTCCATATTTGCGTCAATACTTCTTACCTGTTTTGTTTTGTTTTATTTTATTTTATTTTATTTTATTTTATGGGCCATTCTTAACTAGTGTAATATGGTATCTCAGTGTTGTTTGAGTTGCATTTCCCTGATTATTAGTGATGTGGAGCATTCTTTCATATGCCTATTGGTCATCTGTATTTCCTCTTTCCTCTGTATTTCCTCTAAAGTGTCTCTTTAGGTCTTCTCCCCATTTTTTG
>PVHY01004698.1:34683-91233 GCA_004024945.1 Uropsilus gracilis
TTTTTTTTTTTTTTTTTTTTTTTTTTTTTTTTTTTTTTTTTTTTTTTTTTTTTTTTTTTTTTTTTTTTTTTTTTTTTTTTTTTTTTTTTTTTTTTTTTTTTTTTTTTTTTTTTTTTTTTTTTTTTTTTTTTTTTTTTTTTTTTTTTTTTTTTTTTTTTTTTTTTTTTTTTTTTTTTTTTTTTTTTTTTTTTTTTGGCTTTTTGTTAAGTTGTGTGAATTCTATGTGTATCTTTGTTATCAGACCTTTATCACTTGTATGGAGGGCAAATTTTTTCTCCCAGTCGGTTGGGTTTCTTCTTCTTTTGTTTATTGTCCCTTTTGCTGTATAGAAGCTTTTTAGTTTAATGTAGTCACACCTGTTTATGTTTTCCTTCATTTTTATTGCCAGCTATAGATGTGTCCAGAAATGGATTTCTGAAGTGAAATTCATGGAGGGTTTTCCCCTGCGTATTTTATGGTTTCAGTGACAATCATTATTGACATTTGTTTTAATCATACTACCTTGAATGTGGTATGGTGAGTTCAGATGCAGATCATAAGAAATAAACCAGAAAATGATTTACAGTTCATTATACTCACAACTTCCTGGGATAAACAACAAGCAACACATATACAATCCCACTCAGGGCAAACACCATGGTCAGATACAAGGCTGAGGAGAAGAGACTAACAGTGGGCAAATGCCTTCAGTTTTTTCTGTAGGAAGAAATGGGATAGGGCTGAGTAAGGCTTAAAAATAGCCAATTTGCTTTAAATCAGATTTAAGAACACAGGTCTGGTCTTGGTGGGTGGGTCCTGGGAAATTGGAGTGTGCAGTGGCCTGAAGTGTGAAAGCCCAGTAAAGGAGAATTGGAGTATGGACTTAATTGGTTATTCAAGAAAGGAAACTGATTTGCCTTTAGCCTGGTTCTCAAAACTGGGTCAAGACAGCATTTATAAAAACTCTACTACAACACTATAATAGGACATCGTTCACATACGTAACTACATGAATAAAATTATAAAAAGTATATATTTAATGTAATCAGACACATCTATGCAGTTGTTTGCAATAAAGCTTGCTAATTGTACTAATCTGATTCACTACAGCTTGGAAGTTTTAGTTCGCTGTGAAACAGATTAGTCTACTATTTCTCCTCTTTTGTTCTTTTGCCAGTTTTGAGTGGGTCAGATTAATTTGAAGTCTTATCTTTGATCTCTCAAAATGTATAAATGAACTTAAATAACATACATATTTGCTTATTTTATCAGGATCAGAAAAGAATGGAGGCACTTACCATGGCTGTTTGCCATGGAAACTTCAGGAAAGTAGACACGATGAGGTGTGTTCAGGGAGGTATGGCCAAGGAGTCAGGAAAGTAGACAATCAGTTTTAGGTGGCACAGAGTACCAATCTTAGTCAAGTGTTTATTTAGTTTAGCAGAGATTTACAGACTTGAAATTGTCAAATAATAGCAGCCATTCAAAAGACCTTAAAGTAGCATAAGAGTGACCTGGTGACTCTTCAAGGCTGCCTAAGCAGTTACCTTATTTTATTCTGTGCCTAGATAGCAGTTGTAATTACTCTACTGATAAAGGCTTGATAGTTCTAGAGAACTTTCCTTGACTCCTAAGCACTTGATTCCCTCATTCTTTATACTTACCCTCAATTTATGCATCTACTTAGTTCTAACTTAAATTCTCCCTCCTCTTCAGTTCTGTGGTATAATAAGCACTCGTGGATATAAAAGTCATGTGTAATTTGCTCTCCTGGCAAACAATACCTACCTCTGATATTGGAATCTTAGGGTGTTGGGTTTCCCAATAATCTTATATAAACTATTCAGTGTTTATTCTTTTGAGACTCCTTTGCTTATTATAGGACTTGGGAAGCAGCAAAACCTATAATTAAATGGAATGGATTTCAAAGATGAAATAACACTAATCTCTGACTTTTTTCTTATATGTTCTACTGTACATCATCAATACATATTTATGTAATTGCAAAGCACCTTATAAATACTAGGGGTCTTTGCTATTTGTTCTATAAATTATAATATTTTAGTTCACCAATTTATATCATTCAGTACAAGCAATTTTGGACAAAAATTATACTTAAATAGTTCATTCTATCTTTTATAATTTGCTTTATAGTTTTTTTAAACAGATAATAAATTTGCAGGGAACAGAAATCCAAATATATTAATAGGATAGGCACAACTAAGGTATTTAAATCACATAGAACATTTCTGGTTTTAATCTTAAAATTAAATTAAAAGCTTCCCAGAGTAGTGTATTACCATGTAATAGTGGTACTATCAGTCTTAATTATAATTAATTGCTTTTCTCTCAGATGTTTAAGTCTGATGATAAGGATTAACAGTGCTTTGTGAAGTTGATAATGTAAAAAAAAAAGGATAAGGAAATTAAATAATCTATTCTTGTGCCAAGTGCTAGTAAAATCTGCTCCTCAAAAACTGTAAAATCTTTCCCCCCAAAGTTATTAAATAAATTAGTGCCCACTAGAAGATGCTGAAACTACATGAAGAAAAGCAAATCATGGCCTCATATCTGTCTATTATTACTTTTATTTATTTATTTATTTATTTATTTATTTATTTATTTATTTATTTATTTATTTATTTATTTATTTTTTTTTTTTTTATTTTTTTGAGACTAGGTCTCACTATTTTTGCCCGTGGAACCGCAGGCTCTCATTGCCCGGGGTACCACAGACTCAAGCAATCCCCAGCCTCAGCTTCCCAGGTAGCTGGGATTACAGGCGCGCGCCACCACGCCCAGCTATTTTTTTGGAACTAGGTCTCACTACAGGCCCCAGGCGGGACTCGAACCGTGATTCCTAGCCCCGGCCACTTCATAGGCTGAAGCTTACAGGTACGAGCCACCGTGCCCGGCCCATACCTGTCTAATTCAAATCGGAGAAACTAATATTTCAGTACTTAATCCTAGCAAGTGATACACATTTATCTTTTAGCCTATGATCCATTTTTTGGAAGGAAGTTTACAGGAAAGCAAATCTAGGAAAATACAATGGAAACTTAAAGGGTAGAACTAGAAGACTACCTTAGGGAAAGTCAGCAGACTTCTGACATCGTAATGTTCCATATTTTATAGAGCTATAAACAAAATTCCCTAGCACTGTTTAAAAAAGGCCCTCTGTGATTGAATCGGTGAAAAAATAGGCAGTATTTCTATCCAAGTGACAATTCAGATCTTTTTTGTGGATGACAGCATGAAAATACACATTCTTTTGAGGTATTCTTTTACAACTTCTACCTAGTTAAAAGTGATGTAAGGCTTCGCAAGGGAATGTACAAAATGGAAGGTTTTTATAGTCAGAAAGTGGTCTGGACAAGTTATTAGCAAAAGAAAAAAAATTCAGCCACAGTCAACCTGAGGAGTGGGGAAGGGAGGACAGGCAGAAGATCTCACTAGTGCAGACCAGGAAACTCTAAACTGATTTATCAATGTTTCTACTTTGGGGAGAGGCTGAAATTTTAATTAGACTACATATTCAGTTTGGGAGAAGTGCAGGCATGAAAACTTCCACTTTAGATTCCTTCTTTCTATTTTTTAATATATTCCACCTTACTTTATTCATCCATCCATTCGTGGACATTTTGGTTTTCTCCACATTTTAGATATTGTGAAGTGTTGTTGTTTTGGTTTTTTTTTTTTGAGACTAGGTCTCGCTATTTTTGCCTGTGGAACTGCAGGCTCTCATTGCCTGGGGTACCACAGACTCAAGCAATCCCCAGGTAGCTGGGATTACAGGCGCACACCACCACGCCCAGCTATTTTTTGGGACTAGGTCTCGCTATGTGCCCCTGGCAGGACTCAAATCCAATCCCGGGCCCTGGCTGTGGCTTCCTAGGCTGCCACCTACAAGCATGCGCCACCATGCCGGCCTTGTGAACAGTGTTGTAATAAACACTGTGGAGTATTAATATACATTCAGTATCTTTCTTCAGTTCTTTTGGATAAATATACAGACGTGGGATTGCTGGATCATATTGGTGGTTCTATTTATAATTTTTTGAGGAATCACAACTGCAACATAGCAGTTGCACCAGTTTGCATTCCCAACGACAGGACTCAGCATTTCAAGTTCTCCATTTCCTTACTTACACTCACTGTCCTTTGTTTTGTTTTCCTGACATGTGTGAAGCAGTCCTGAAATGTGTGCAGTGATATCTCACTGGTTTTTCAATTCTTTTTTGATTTTACTTATTTTTTTCTTACATTGTTGCAGACCCCATAGTACTCCCACCATCAAATCACCCTATTCCTTTGTGCTCCTTCTTCCCCTATTTTGCACCCAATTTCCTCCTTTATTGTATGCTTCAGTTCTGTTATCACCTTGCTAATTTTGACTTTCCCTTAACTTTTGTTTGGTCTCTCTATACTTCACATATAAATGAGACTCCCTATGGTTTTGACTTACACTTTTCCCCTTTTGGCCATGAATATGTCTTTAGGGAAGTGTCTGTTCAAGACTTTAGCCCATTTTTAATTGAGCTATTAGGCTGCTTTTTGTTTGTTTGTTTGTTTGTTTACTTGCTTGTTTTTTGCTATTGGGTTATAGTTTATATATTTTGAAAATTAACCCTCTATGGAATGCAAATATATTTTTGGTTCTGTATTTTGACTTTTCATTCTGTTGATTATGCCCTTTATAGTTCAGAAAATTTCCAGTTACCTATTTGTGCTTTCTTGCTATGCTTTGGTGTCCTACTCATGACCTATTCCTAGACAAATGTTATTGACGTGTCTCCTCTTTTCATCTAAGAGTTTAACTGTTTCAGAAGTGATTTCTTTTACATGGATCTTATCTCCTGCAAACTTGTCAAACTCTTAATTGTTCTGCTAGTTTATTTAAAATTCCACAGGACTTTCTACATTCATGATCACATTCTCCATGTCTTTGTTCATTTGAGCTACTATAACCAAATGCCACTAGCTAGGTAACTTACAAACAATGGAACTTTATTTCTAACAATTATAGAGGCTGAAGTCTGATAACAGGATATCTACATAATCAGATTTTAAGTCTGGAGAAAGTGCCTTGTTGCATTCTTTACAAATGATTGAAAGGGCTTAGGAACTCAGTGTGTGTGTGTGTGTGTGTGTGTGTGTGTGTGTGTGTGTGTGTTGGAGGGGTGGTAATCTTTTTTCTTTTAATATGTGAAAGCACCAATTCCACTTATGCAATTACCTTTAGAGTGTCTGTAGGTATTAGGAGGTGTCCTAATACCATCACACTGAGCACTAGAATTTCACCATTTGTTTATAATAACCAAGAAATGGAAACAGTCTAAATGTAAAAAAAAAAAAATCAGACAGATGTATCAGGAATGTTTTATATATATAGATATAGGTAGATATCTATATCTAAATAGATAAATACATATCTTTCTATCTATCTAAGAAATAGAATACTACTAAGACTTCAAAAAGATAAACAAACAGCCATTGGTGGCAACATGCATGGAGCTGAAGGGGATTTGCTAAGCAAAATTTGTCAGAAGGAAAAAGAAAAATACCATATAGTGTCACATGCATGTAGAATATTAAAAACAAAACAAAACAAAAAATCAGATAAAGCCAAACCAAAAAACTAATCCTTGAAAGCTAATTATGGAATGGGGCAATCAGAGAGGTGGACAGAGGAAGAAGAGGAGAGATCAGAACAAAGAGGGTAGAAAGTACAAGGTCTGTAGTGATAGATTATGGGTTCTTTGTGATGGGTGCATTATGACAATAACACCTGAAGTGGGAAATGCTACACTTCTATAATACAAACAACATAAACTAATATTAACTCAATAAAAAATACTTTTAATAAATCAAAATTTTTTCAACATTTGACTAGGCATGGTGGTGCAAGCCTGTAATCTCAGTTACCTGGGAGACTGAGGCTGGGATCACTTGAGTCCATGGGTTCGAAACAACCCTGGCAACATAGTGAGACCTAGTCTCTTAAAAATAAAAAAAAAAATTTTAACATTTGGGTTTTTAAATAAATTTTTAATTGATTGTGCATATATATGTATTTTACATCATTGTCTACCCCGAAGTTCTCCCACCGCCTTAACATCCATGAACCATCTTAATCTCTTGTGCCCATCCCTCCCCTAAGTTTACCTTTCTCCCCATCTCTTGCTCTATGCTTCACTTTTATTGACAGTTTTAAATTTTCCTTGTTCATTTATTTGTTTGTTTTTCCTATATCCCTCATATAAGTGAGAGCAGTCAGTATTTCTGTTTTTCTTTTTGCCTTATTTCCATTAGCATGATTCCCTCTAACTCCATCCATGTTGCTGTGAATGACATAAGTATGTCTTTTTTGATGGATGAATAATATTCTACTGTGTGCATATAACACAACTTTCTGACCCATTTTTCTGTTTTGGGGCATTTGGGTTGTTTCCATATCCAGGCTATTGTAAATAATACTGCAATAAACATCTGAGTACAGGCGCCCTTTTGAATTAGTTTTTGTAAACTTCGGGTAGATTCCTAAAAGTGGGATTGCTGGGTCAAATCATAGCTCCATTTCATAGTTTAAGGGTCTTCCACGCAGCTTTCCATAGTGGCCAGACCAATTTGCATTCCCACCAGCAGTGTAAAAGTATTCCTTTCTCTCCACATTCATGCTAGTATTTCAACATTTGGATTTTAGTGGCATAGAGACATTCAGGCCTTTACATGGGGGATATAAACTTATTTTTTCTTTTTAAATCTTTCTTTTTCAATCCTGATTACATTCAGTTGACCCTTCAGTAAAATATTGTATAGATGTGAGAGTAGACATCTGGTATTGCTCTTGATTTTAGGAGGAAAGCATTCACTCTTTTTTTTTCCCCTTTGGTAAATCACATTTAGTAGAATTTACTAATGAAACCATCTAGGCATGTGAGAAGACTTTTAGTCAAATATTAATATAATTTCAATTTCTTTAATAGACATGGATTTATCAGTATTATCAATTTGTTCCTGATTTGGAAGTTATATCTTTTAAGGATTTTTCCATTTCTTGCTAAATTTATTATTATAAAGTTGTTCATAATGTTACCTTACTAGTCTTTTAACATCTGTAGAATATATAGCAAATCACCTCTTTCATTTCTGATAAAGATAATTTGTTCATTTTCTTATTGGTAAATCTATCTCTATGTTATAAATTTTATTAATTTTAGAGAACTAGCTTGTAGTTTCACTAATTTTCTCCATTATTTTTCCGCTATTTCATTAGATTTCATTAGTTTTTAATATTTTTCTATTTGTTTTAGACATCATTTGCTCAACTTATTCTAGTTTTTATGGTTATTTATATATTTTTCTACCATTGCAGTTTTTGGTATAGATTTTTCCCTAAGTACTGCTTTACTATCATCTAACAAATCCTGATATGTTGTATTTTCATTTTATTTGGATTTAGTGTTCCATAAATGTCAATTAAACTCATGGTAACTTATGGTTTCCAAGGTTCCCTGGGAACCATGTGAATGTCAGTATTTAGGGAGAAAGAACATGGAGAAAAGTGGGAAGTTTTTATGACATCACTTCCACTCAAATTCCATCGGTTAGAACTCAGTCACATGGCTTTACCTAATGGTATGGAAAGTTGGGATACGTGGTCTAACTTTATACCTGGGAAGAAGAGGAAAATGTATTTGAACAAACAGCCAGGAATCTTTCTCTATTCTCTGGAAGAGCTTGTATGAAATAAGAAATACTTGAATCATGGGTATACAGTAAATTATAAAGTTATTGCTTGCTATTTTTCTTTGGGGGAATTTTGTTACCATCTATTAATTTTAATGGATACATGTTCATTTAGGCTTTCTATTACTTCTTGAGTTACTTTTTGTAAACCACTTTTTAGGTACATATAATTTAAAATAAGTTTTTAAAATGTTAGAATATTTATTGAAAATATCTTGTTCTTTTAATTGCCATTGTAACTGTCTCTATGTTCATTCTTTATTTTTAACATTATTTACTTATACCTTTTATTTTTTTCATTTGATTAATCTTACTGGAATTTTGTTAATCTTACTAGGTTTTACTATAAATCTTTATTATTTCATTGATTCCTGCTCTTTATTATTTTCTTCTTCCAAATTATTTAGATTTGCTTTGCTGGTCTTTTTAAACTTGTAATTTTGATGTTAAATTTATTATTTTGCATCTTTCTATTCCAAAATAGAAACAACATACATTTCCCTTGAATTTGGTTCTAACTTTGTTGCTGCAAGTGCTTTCATTATTGGTTAGTTCTATGTGTTTCAAATTTCCATTGATTTATTCTTTAAAGTATAAGTTGTTTACATTGTGAATTTAAATTTCTACAAACATGGTAGCTTTTCTTAGAGTTAGATTGAGTTATTAATTTCAAAATTTAATTGCATTGTTGACAGAGGACATCATAAAGATTCTAAAAGCTTGTTAATTTTTTCTTGATGGCCTGGTATATATATATATATAAGTTTGAGATATTTCCCCCCTATTCATTCCTTCCCATTTATTAAAGTATTTTAAATTATAAATAATATTATTTATTCCTTACTCTAACTCTGTGGAATAGATAGTACTCTTTAACTGAGGATATTAAAATCCAACCATCTTAAGTAACTTCTAAATCCAGTCAGAAAAATAACCAACTATAAAAAAATCTGTATTGTCAACTTTCTATAGTGGTTGCATATAAACTTTGCTTATATTTCATTATAGATTCTTAAACTTTCAAGGCAAGAATTTATTCTCACCTAATAGCTTTTTAACCCATCACTTGATGCCTCAAACAGTACCTCTTAGTATTTGGTGTTCAAAAGATATTTGCTGAATTGAGGTAAACCACTTATAAACATATATCTGAGACTAACTCTAACAAAACATGAAAGACTGCAATAAACAGGCAATTTGTGAATGCCAAAAAAATAAAGCAGGATTTGGAGCTCTGGAACCATTGTGAGAAATAACAGAAACACTCCAGGTATAAATGTTTAATAATCCTGGTTAAATTTGTCAATTAAGATGATATAAATATAGATAGCATTTATGTCTATATATCCTTTACATATCTATATATGTATATCTACATATATCCATATATCCTTTAACATACTTTTTTAGATCTAGATCTAGACAGATATATTAGAGGATAGATAGGCTGAGGCAGAGAAATCTTACAGAAGTGACTGAGAAAGAAAGAGTATGGTCAATAGCAGTCTTTCAGTTTTGTGTGGATGAAGTTGCTAATAACTTTGGATATAGAAGCTGTGAACTAGAAAGTCTCAGTTAAGAATTTTGGCAGCACACAACTTCGGGCAGGGGGGAAAAGAGGGGAATGATGGGAAGCGTGAGGAGGGTGAATCCCTAGGATTACAATGATGTGAAATTTATATATAAATAATTTTTTTAAAAAGGAATAGTAAAAAAAAAGAATCTTGGCAGCAAATGGTAAGAAAAGGATTAATTATAAACTCTAGAATACTGTGAGATAGAGTTTTGTATTTAGATAGAAGAGATATAACCTGGTTTAAGATTTAATCTCTTTGGTTGTTATCTGTCACTCATTCTGTAAAATAAAGCTCAGGTTTACCCTTACAAAACTGTTCTTGCACTTGGTTAAATTGTCTGCCAAGGGATCATTACATAGCACTTAATAATTTAATGAATTTATCTAATAGAAATATCTTATCCCTTCAGAATATAAACTCTATGATCATATACTACTTATCTTCAAATCACCATTCTTGTCAAGGGTTTGATCGTAAAAAGTTCTCAGACAATGTTTAGGCTATGGAACCCTTTAAAAACAACTTTCCTCTAACTTTCTGTAAATCTTTTTTTGTAGTTTGCTTTTATTTACATTATAACATTGATAATACTTTTTAATTGTATTTCTTTTTAAATATATGATCTTTGGACTCACTGACCTTATTTATTTTTGTAATAATAGCATCTAGCAGTAAGCCTATCATTCATCTATTAAATAGTCAATCATTTCTTTAGTAACTAGTCATTATTTGATACTGCAAGAATATCTTATCTTCCAGGAGAGGAAGACAGACAATATACAAGAAACAAATGTACAAAGATTATTCATCCCAGTAATTATTAAAGACAAAGAAATGGTGCCGTTATAGAATAACTGTTGAAAGTAAGGTGTCTACTCATTACAGCACTATTTATAATAACCAGGATATGGAAACAACCCAAATGCTCCCAAACAGATCAATGGATCAAAGAGTCGTGGTATATGTACACAATGGAATATTATTCATCTATCAAAAAAGACAAACTTATGTAATTTGCAGCAACATGGATGGAGCTAGAAAGAATCATGTGAGCGGAAATAAGCCAGAAAGAAAAAGAGAAATATTGGCTGGTCTCACTTATATGAGGGATATAGGGAAAACAAACAAAAAATGGTCAAGAAAAATTTAAAATTGTCAACAGAACTGAAGCATAGAGCAAGAGAGGGGGAGGAGGATAAAATTGGGGGAGGTATGGGCACAAGAGATTAAGATGGTGCACAGATGATAAAAGGATGGGAGGACCTCGGGGTAGACAATTACATAATATATATATTTATATGTATGTACAATTAATTTAAATAAAATAAAAAGTCAAATCAAATTAAAAAAAAGAAGAAAGTGAGGTATCTACTTTGGATAGGTTACTAAAAGCAAAATTGAGAAAGTAGAAACATTACCATTTTACAAATGCTTATTATATATTAACTAAACCACCAAAGAGAGAGGCTCTTAATACAGAGTCAAATCTTTCATCCTACAGACTGACTTAGAGAAAAAGCCTGACATGTTGAAGGTATTAGCAAATATACAATTTATTTTTTTCTTGGTGAAATGGTTTGAAAACCTTCACAGTCTTTATGCTATCTTTATCCTAGTAATTTCCTTGAAATGTAAACGGCCTATTTAAATCTGGGACTGAATGGTGTATGAACCATACATATTTTCTTCCCTAATGGAGTTTTTTTGTTTTTTCAGTAGAAGAATGGGGAGGAGGGCAGAGAACTTCAGAAGGAGAAAGCTAGGTGGGCTATAAACAGTGATAACAATAAAAGACATCCATGAAGTCAGAAATTATACATGAAGCTTCAGATCTCTCCCCCTGATTTTTGTAAGCTATTCAATGTAGGCCGGGCACGGTGGCTTGTGCCTGTAAGCTTCAGCCTATGAAGTGGCCAGGGCTGGGATCGCGGTTCGAGTCCCGCGTGTAGCGAGACCTAGTTCCAAAAAAATAGCTGGGTGTTGTGGCGCGTGCCTGTAATCCCAGCTACCTGGGAAGCTGAGGCTGGGGATTGCTTGAGTTACACGGCAAAAATAGCGAGACTTAGTCTCAAGAGAAAAAACAAAAAACAATAAGCTATTCAAGGTAGAAAACGCAAATATACAGAAAAGAATGGAGTGGAAATTTATAAATATCTCAGTAATAACCAGAGTTCATTACTTTCTCTATACAAATGCTTCTCCTTTTTTCTTTTCTTTTTTTATTATTCAAATTAAGATATTTATTTATTTATTTATTTATTTATTTATTTATTTATTTATTTATTTATTTATTTATTTATTTATTTAATTTATTTTGAGACTGGGTCTAGCTATCTTACCTGGGGAACCGCAGGCTCACGTTGCCCGGGGTACCACGGACACAAGCAATCCCCACCTTCAGCCTCCCAGGTAGCTAGGATTACAGGCATGTGCCACCATACCCAGCTATTTTTTGAGATGAGGTCTCGCTATGTTGCCCCGGGGCGGGTCTTGAATCCCCGGGTGGGTCTCGAACACGCAGACTCAGAAATTCCTAGACTTGGCCTCGCTTCTGTAGGCTGTGATTAAAGGCATGCACCACTGTATCGGCCTCCAATTAAGATTTTTTAAAGTATTTAAGATATGTTTTAAATATTTGAGAAAACCAGAAAAGTTAAAAGAAAAAAAGGACCGATGATAAAAATATAGTACATAATCCATTAAAAATGTTGGTCA
This sequence comes from Uropsilus gracilis, assembly GCA_004024945.1. NCBI lineage: Eukaryota > Metazoa > Chordata > Mammalia > Eulipotyphla > Talpidae > Uropsilus > Uropsilus gracilis. The sequence goes on from PVHY01004698.1 coordinate 46,704, forward strand.
TATAAGTTTCAGATCTTTAATTTTTTTTAAGAAATAAAATGCTGCAGATAGTTTATATTCCATCCATAGTCCATTCCCCTCATTTCCTCCAAAGATATATTAAAATGAATTTTGAATACCCTAATACTTCTATTACATTAATGTTTAAAAAAGAAAGTTATTATCTTCTTTCAATGTGCATGAGTGGAATCAGTATATAATTAGAATGACTGCCTATAAATTTCATGGAAATTGCTTCCCCTCCCCCAAAAAACATTTTGTGTTCTGTTCATGCTGATACATATAGATGGACTTTATTCATGTTATATCATTAATAAATGTCAAGGCTGGTGAATTTTCACTAAATATACCTATGTAATTAGTATCTCTTCTCAAGAAACAGAACATAATTGTCTCTGAACTCTTTTTGATGTCTGTATTTGAGTTTGTATCTGCCTTTTTTGCCTAACACTGGTTATGAAATTTATTCATTTTTCTGTACATAATTGTAATCTAGTCTTTCCCACCAATAAAGGAATATTTTGTTTCCTTAAATCAATCTTTATCCATCCAACTACAAAACAGAAAAAACTTTGACCTATACCTCACACTTTATGCAAAATTTAATTCAAGTGAGTCATAAACTAATTGTTAAACATAGAGCTTTTATAGGAAAACATAGGAGAAAATCTTTATGAACTGAATTAGATAAAGAGTTCTGAGATAGAACTCACAGAATCCATAAAGGAAAAAAGCTACTGAATTAGACTTATCAAAATTAAAAATTTTCTCTGTGAAAGACTCTAAAGAAAATTGAAAAGGAAAGTTATAAACAAGGATAAAATATTTCCAAATCACATCAGCTTAAGAATTTGTGTCCAGAATTCATAAAGAATTCTAAAAAAAACAGCATAATTTGAACAAATGCTTCACTTAAGAAAATATAAAGATAATATAAAGAAAGATAATATAAAGGTAATAATATAAAGATGATATAAAGATAATTTGAAGCAATGCTTCACTTAAGAAAATATAAAGATAATATAAAAAAGTACACAATGGAGGTTGGGAAACCAGCTGGAGCAGTCAGGGAGGGGAGGTGGTGGGTGACCCCCAGGCATTAAAAGTGTGAAATATATATATAAATAAATTATTAAAGAGATAAAGACAAAAAAGAAAGATAATATAAAGATAACAATAAAAAGAAAGATAATATAAAGATAATTTGAACAAATATAAAGAAAATATAAAGATGTTCAACATCATTATTCACCAAGGAAATGCAAATGAAAACCACAATGGCATACCAAAGGAATGATTAAAATAAAAATGACAATTCCAAGTGGCTATGCTAAAGAGCTACAGAACCATCATATATTGCTGATGAGAAAACAAAACTTTAGAAAACAATTTGGTGATTTCTTATGAATTCAAATACATACTTGATACACTGCTCTACTGAAAATAAGCATTTGTTCAGCAAACAGCTATATGCAATTTTATACTACTTTATTTCTATTTACCTCAAGCTGGAACAACTAAAAAAGTTTTTTCAACTGTGTGGTAATTAAATGGGGTACATTCTATTAAATTGAATACTACTCAGCAACAAAAAGATTATTAATACCCATGCAACAACATGAGTAAATTTTAAATGCATTATGCTAAGCAACAAATAGTCAAGACTCAAAACACCATAAACCGTGTGATACTGTGAAATTCTGAAAAAGGCAACTGTGTAAGGATGGAGACTAGGGATGGAAAATAATCAGTGGTTGCCAGTAAGTAAAGCTTGACTGCTAAGAGGTAGTACAAGAAATAATTTGGGTGATAAAATTGTTCTGTAACTAGGTTGTGGTGATGTATTTTGTCAAAGCTTACAGAACTGCATAACAAAAAACGTGTATTACAATATGCAAAAATTGAAAACAAAGTAAAAACCTTAGGTTGAATCTTTGAATATTGTTTCTCTACTACTTCTTTATTTTTTTAGTTTTATGTTATATACTCAATCTTTTCCAAGTTTCACAATATATCTTATTTTTATTTTTTAATGTAATTGGGTGAGTTTCTCAATATTATTTTTCATTTCACTTACTCTTTGTATTCAAAGAAGAGTTTATTCCATTTTAAAGTTTTTGAATTTTTCTCATTTCCAATAATCTAGTTTAATCCTTTCTTGAATTGGTCTTTATTCAAAACATCAGGACTCCCTTCTTAGAGAGATTTAGGTAATATAGAGTCATTCAGTGTACCAGAGTATGATTTGGTCTAGGTCTTGTCACAATAATTTTCTCTGCAGTCCCTAGCTAATATTCCTGCTTCCAGAATTCAGTGCCTTACCGATCTGTGGTTTTAACCCCTACTTATTTCTCTGCATTGTTTCTTCTTTTGTCCATATAGATCTTTATCTAATATTTAAATAGAACTATGTACTTCTAGTTTTTTAAATATGGGTTTTATCTATCTGATTTTATCATTTAATACTGTGATATTCACTTATACTACTACTATACAGTGAGACTCAACTGAAAGCAATTCTACCTACTCCCAACCTAAGGATATACATCTTTGGTAAAATGTACAGGACAGTCCCTCAATAAGAATTATCTGTGGTTGAAGATCATCTAGAGGTACTCATTGCTGGTGAGAGCTCGCTGGAGTGGAGTGGAGGAAGAGGTGAGGAACAGCAAAGAAAGACCCTTAAAATACATGCCTTGCAGGCAGGACTCAAAAAGAGCAAGGCGAGAACCACAGAGCATTGAACTGTGAGAATAAACATGAAATAACTACACCTACAACATCACTGGAGAGCTGTGACCAAAAACCTGGCACAGAGATGCAGTCAATAAGGTACTGCATATCCCCTTTGCACAGAGGGAGGATACCTGCAGAACGGCAGTAGTACCACAGCAAAGCTACAAAGGAGGAGACTAGGAGACCTACCATCAGCTGAAGTCTGTTCCCATCGAGTTGCTGCTCTACCAAAAACATAAGGTCCTTGAAGCCAAAGACGTGAAACATAACAGGAAGGAGCAACAAAATGAGGCAGGAAACAACAGAGATAACAGCCACCAAGAAACAAGAAGCATTGATACAAGCCCGCTCGGATTGGCCTATGAAGGCAAAAAAAGACTAAAGGGCTAAACATGGACAAACAACAAAAACAAAAGAGGCAAAGAGACCAGAGGGGGAATGGTGGAGTGGGGTATTTCCATGGGGATCAACAATTATACAATCATGTATTGTAAAAAACCCAAACATAAAATAAAAAATTAAAAAAAAAAAAGAAAGAATTACCTGGTCTATGCAAAGGCCATCAACAGATGCCTTCCCACAATGAGTAACTTCTTTAATGACAATGGCTGGGGATGAGGCCCCCTAAGCCAGAGGGCAGGGTTATAAGTGAAGAGACAGCAAAATAGCACAGGAATGGACAATGATTGACCTCAAATGATCACAGACTGCCCAATGCAAAGTTAAGACTGAAAACCTACCAGAATGTTTACCGTGTCCCAGGAATACAGTCCCTCACTGCCACAGAGAGGGAAGAGACCAGTGGACTTAAAGATCAACAAACATCAAGGAGAGAGGAGTCTGAGTGAACAGCTGGGCGGGGGTGTCACGGGTAGGGGAAGGCATTCCAATAATCATTTGCTGATGTTTTAAGAAATTTAAAGAAACAATAAAAAGGAAAAAAAATTATCTAGTCTAAAAGATCAACACTATTGATGCTAAGAAAACTGTACTAAATAATTAAATAGTACTGTATTTTCATTTAATTGACTTCCTAATGTGGGGCATTTAAAGCTTTTTTTTTTCTGTATTATAAATATCACTTTGAGAAGTAGCCCTAAGTAACTTCTTTGATTCAATTAGTTACCAATGTAAACATTTCTGAATCCAAATAAAATTAAGATTTGAGAGGTACCATCTTAGAAGCTGAATATACTTAAGAAACAATGAAAGTATGGGAACAACATCTTTATTATACCATGTCTTTAGTGAAACTTATGCTTACATGTAGAGATCTTCAATTAATTTCAGACTTTTGGACAGTTTCCCCCAGATAACATACTCCTTCCTACATTGTCTTAAGGCCCTTTAAGACTAGGCAGTCTTATGTGAAAATCTTCTACAATTTACTTTGTGCTCTAATAGCAGAATTTAAATCTTAATTAATGCTTGATCAATCTGATTATAATTACCTTGTGCTTTGTTTATTCCTAATTCTTTTTAATATATACTAGTATTTACCTGACTCACAACAAGGATAATACATATAATTTTTTTTAAAAAGGACTGGCTTTAATTTACTCTGTAATCTTAGTTCGTTACTTTTCTTACCCAGACCTCAATTTCATCATCTTTAAGATGAAAGAATTATACCATGTAATTCCTATAAGTTTTTCCAGTTATAAATCTGTGCTATGTTATTAATTTATATTGCTTTCATTTAGTTTTTAACTATGATCTTTTACTATTCCTGAGATAAAGTACAGATAAAATGTTTAAAGATTTCTAAGATCTTTAAAAATTCCTTACATTTTTCTTTAGTACCTTCATCTACTATAGTGGTTGAAAATATAATATTAAAATGAAAAGTGTCTATTACTGGAAGATTGCAAAGAAAGATACTGTAAAAATAACACAAACTTTCACAACTAGTCTGATCCTGGCAGGGCCAGACAAATGTACCCTGAGCCCTAATTAGCTTGTGGCCCATGCAGTTCTCAAATTCAGACCCTTGGAATTTGTTGGGATTGTTTATGATTGAAATTAAAGTCTCCCAATCTTCTAGTTGATGTCTTAACATTTCATTCCAATATTATTTTAAAGATAAAATGGCTTTCAATTTTACATAAAGAATGAAGATACAGACATGAAATAATTTTTTGTGATTTATTTGATAGGTTTTTTTAATCACTTAACCTATTTTCTGGCTGTTGGTGCTGTTACTTTGGGAATCGGTTTCTTTGCTTTGGCATCAGCTTTGTGGTTCCTAATTTGCAAACGAAGGTAAGATTGATTAGAATATCTAACTTTTTTCTTTAAATTCCAATGACAAATTTAAATACTATAATATGGATTCTTTAATTTGGGGTTTGATTATAGACCCTTTGACTGATGAGGGAAAACTTTACACGTTTAAAATAGCCCTAAAATAGAAGTACTAATAGTATCATAGTCCTAATAGTAATATTCATGCATTAAGATTTTAAAGAATAATGAGATCCATTATCTAGAAAATGGAGTTTGAATTAAAAGGCTAGAAAATGTAAGACTTTTTGACTACTAACTAAAAGTTAAAAACATTAGGGAAAAGGAAAAACTCTTTTTCTTTAAGATATATTTTAGAACTGACAGAATGCTCTGTTATGGTCTAAATTAGTCTTTTATCACAGACCAAAAAAAAAAAAAAAAAAAAAGATACTTGACACTGACACTTCAGTTCTTCATCCTGAAATTCACTTTTTAAATTATCTAATCAATTCAATATTTACTCTGCCTGATGTGAAAAGTGTATGTTGTAACATTATCTTCTCACACATTGTTCCAGTGTTTCATTTCTTACAAATGAATAAATCTACCCACTTGTGCAAATCAGATATATAGAAATTCTTCACTTATTCATTCTTTCAACAAGTATTTGTTGAGTGCCTGTCATTGTTCTAGGTATGGAAGATAGGACTGAGAACAAGTCAGGTTTCTAGACTTGTTTCATGGACTTGCAGTGTCACTGGGAGGAGACAAATAGTGAACAAACGAATAGATAAAATGCTCAGAAAACAGGTCTTCATGTGAGCAATACTTAATCTGAAACCTGGTGAAAAGAAGCCAGGCATGTGAAAACGTGAAAGAATTTTCAACACTGAAGGGATAGCAGTATAAAGACCCCAAGTGGGAATGATCTTGGTATTATTCAATAAATGGAAGCCCAGTGTGACCAGATCTTAGTGAGAGAGGGCAATAATGGTGATAATGAGGAGGTAGAGAGTGACCAGATCATATAGAGATTTGTAAAATATATATGGAGTTTGGATTTTATTGTTTTTTTTTCTAATTTTCTTTTTTTTATTTTATACAATTTTATTTTGTTCTTTAGGTTACAACCTCTGTGTTATTATTTTTCCCCCCTCCCTCCTCCCTCTGGTGCCCCTTCCATTCTCTCACACCCCACTCTTTGTTGTTTATTAGCTGTGCTGAGTCCATTAGTCTCTTTCCTATGTTAGTGTCTTTTCTCTGGGTGAGGGACTGCGTTGTTGGGTCCAGGTGAACCTTGCTGTTAGATTTTCAGTCTTAAGTTTGCGTTGGCTGGCCAGGTTATATATTCATTTGTGATGTGTCCATGTTTTCTTGCTGCAGGCCATCCTCTCCAATCCAGTCCAATCCCATCTCCATTGCTTTGCTGCTTTTCCTTATGGCTCTGGTGTCGGACTTAGGGGGTCTTGCCTCCTGCCAGTGTTGGTCAAGAAGTTTCTCTGTGAGTTTAGGCTTCTGCGAGTGGCCTTTGAAGATCATCTCCTCTGCTTCAGTTTGCAGTTTTGATGTGGGGCCCATTACCCCCTCTTTGGTCATCCTCTCCTCTCCCGTAATGAGGGGAGGGTGTGTTACTCTCCTTGAATATATCTCCAAAACGAAGACCTAGGTTTTGGCCCCGTGAGCGCAGAAGTGCGCATGGTGACATCGTGTCTCTACTGTTGTTCTTCTGGTCTTACATGTACTGGTTCACTTGGTTGTCTATCTGCTGTGTCCAGCTCAGGCCTGTGGGCTGGACTTTTGCCTGGTCTCTCACCCATTCTATGCTGGGGTTGGTGTTGTGCATATTCTGGTTCCTCTGAAGTTTTGCTGGAGTAAGAAGTAAGAAAGAAATGGAAGGAGCCCTCCCCCCCTCCCCCGCGTGCCCATCAGACCACCGGACCACCGCTCACCCTTCCATGCCCCTGGCTTCCAGGGGCTGGGGGCTACCCGGCACTGCCCAGGCCAGCTGTAAGTGGCTGCCCATCAGCAGCCACTTACTGGCGGGTGGGGCCTGCTCTCACCACCCCCTACCCCCTCCCGGGGGACTCACACGAAGGCCTTGACCCCCACCCCTTGCTCCCCGCTGGCAAGGGAGCTCTGAGAGCCAGGACCCGGGCCCGCAGGCAGCCGCCTATCTGCCTCTGGATTTTATTGTTTATGTCAGCATATTTTAAACAGAAGAATGTCATTGTGTTTATAGCAATAATTAACACTGAAGGTTTACTGTATATAAAGTACTATTCTACGAAGTTAAAAACAGTTATTTAGACTCCAATAACAGCCCCATGAGCCAGCAGTAATATTATTCCTATTTTAAAGACTCTACATTGTCCTTTAAAGGTTATCTATATTTTTATAACTTAAAAAAAATTGAGATCTAATTTACTTAGAGCAAAGTACATAGGCATCATAAAGACTTTCTTATGTCTACTAAAAAGGTTTTACTTACCATAATATTTTTGAGAGTTATTTGTGTTGTTGAATTCATCTGTAGTTCATTCTTCTATTGATGAAATTGTGTTCTCTGTGTGGCTATACCTCAGTTGTTTATCTGTTAATGAACATTTGGTTCATCTCTAGTTTTTATCTTTAAGGAATAAAGCTTCTATGAACGTTCTTATAAATCTTTTTGTTAATGTGCTTTCATTTCTCTTGGGTAACTACCTTAAAGTAGAATTACTGGGTCATATAATTAAGATTACAAGAAACTACCACACAGTTTTCCAAAGTGGGCATACATTCCTACCCGGAATGCATGAGTTCTGATTATACTTTTATAAGACTTCTACTTCTCTGTGAAACCTAATTTTTAATAGAGCAAACGTGAAACAGAGAGACAAGTTAGGAGGTTATTGCTTAGTACAATGAGAAGTGAGAGTATCTTGGACTATACAGAAGAACAGGAGATGGAAAAAGTGGGTTTGATTTGACATAATTTTGCAGGTAAAGTTAGCAGAGATTGTTGAATGAGATTAGTGGAATCGCAGAATTGTGCTGTGTTTATGCAGGCATCTCTCTGGTTTAAAATTGCTGTATAAGAAAATAATTTCCCATTACTTTTGGGGTAAATACAATACAATATGATGTTGAAGGATCTGGGATGGTCCCCTCATACACATTCCCCAATTTTCATCTTGCACTTTTCCCTCTTGCTCCTTGTGTTTCTGCTATATTGTCTTCATCTGGCCCCTCAATCTTATTACAGGACATTATGTTTGACTAAAATATTCCTACTCCCATGTCTTCCTTCTTCCACCACATTACTGTTTCAGATGCCCAGTTCACACCCTGTCTTTCCAGATCAACCTTCCCTAACTTCTCTAGCCAGCTTATTTCCCTGTACTTACATTCTCATAAGTACCATGTCACTTCCCTTGACTGTACTTTTTCCACAATTGTAATTTTCATTTTCCCAAGATTATTAATGTCTGTCTTTCTTATGAGAGTATAAGCTCACTAAGAGCAATGAAGTTTCCATGAGGGTAGTGACCGTGCCTTTCCTCCCACCGCTGCCACATATACCCAGCATCATGCCTAAGTCATACTAAGTACTCAGTGACATTTATTAAGTGAATGAATTCAGTGAATGAGTCCTGATTTTTAATACCTCATTAAATTATATAATATCATTTCTTGAATTAATTTAGAAATATCCTGGTACCTCTGAAAGAAGAAATGGCAATTAACTTAGAAATATTCTGGTACCTCTGAAAGAAGAAATGGCAATTAGCATTATTTTTAAAGTTTAGAATAACTGTTAGAAATGAAATGCCCTCATCATTAACTTTTAAATCAGTTATGGTTTCACCTGCTGCTTCATTACTTTAATCCTCTCTCAAAGTTATTTGTGATTGCATGCTTCTTTGTAAACCATTATGTTCAATTCAGTTTCCTTCACTCACTTTTTGCCAAAGATATTCTTAAACATAAATTTGAGCAATCAGTGTCATTTTATTTAATTTCCTTTGCCACTAAAAGCAATTTTATTAAGACTAACAAAGTCAATTGATTATCTCCCAACCAGAAAAATGATATAAAAAATTCATAGTTAATCTTCAAATTGGAAATAATAACCTTGCATAAGAAGTAGCTTAATTTAACATTCTATGAATAAAATATATAATGAAATAAGTGACATGTAAGAAGGGAATATGTGAGTTGACTTGTGCTTTTAAATACTAATATATTAATTTTCAATTTTAAAACTTTACATGTAACTATTGAACAATTTTAATTGGTTCATAACATAATTCATGTTTTATAACATTCTTTATAAAATATTTTTCAGAGAAATATTTCAAAATTCCAAGTTTCAAGCAACTAATGAACGATGTAGACAAGAATCATCAAAGGTGAAGGTTAAATCTTCTCCTCAGTGTGTTTTTATCTCTCGAAATTTTCATACTGGAAACTTCCAATTACAGGTGGAGTATAATATTTCATAGCAATCTTCAAATAATTTCTTTTGACATCAAGCCATTAGCATTGTTGTCTTTACATTTTAAACACAGAGTATATGCTGTTGTTTTAAAATTTGAGATACAATAACGTGAGGCTAAATTAATCAAAGCAGTTAAAATTCATTTGCAGGAAACTGGAAAACTAAATAAAAATGTTTCCTTTTACAGCTGCATCTCTATATCTCTAGCCTGAAAGCCTATATTTGTCTTCTGGGAATTGTAGGAATGAGGATAAAAGAATTTAAAAAAAAGTACTAGACCTACCAAAGGATAGAAATTTGGAGATAAATTGTTACTCAGATAACTAGATAACCTAACCAAACCAGTGAACTGAAATTAAATACAACTTAGCAAGGATTTATTAAGGAGTCATTGTATTTCAAGTTCTGGACTGGCTTATTGAGGGTAATAAGATGGGACCCAGGCCTTGGAGAGACTACTGTAGTACAAGTAGGAAAAGCAGAAACATAATTAATTTTCTGCTATATGATAAATGCCAAACAATGTGATATAGACTAGGTTAAATAAAATAGAGGTTAATAGAATTTTAAAACTATGGTACAGCTGAAACAGAACAAATACAATATGTCCTCATTGTTGTCTTAGAAATGGAGCCTTTAGTAAAAGGCATATAATGAAAAGTATTTTACCATAGACTAGTTGATAGAAACAAGAGTTAAGTATATATAACATATTTCTGGTGACAAAACCATCATCGAACTTTTAAATAAAGACTCCAAACACTTAAAATACTAAATATAATTTGTATTCACTCGTTCATTTATTCATTTTCCTACCTGCTCCTTCCAGCTCAGGATGTTTGGTGACCAGAGCTCATCTTGGCAGCTCAGAGCACAAGGCAGGAACCCAGACAACTTTCCACTCCATTACAGTGTACATACACACTCTTGAGATGATGCTAATAGCAACATACTTGAACATATTTGGGATGTGGGAGAAAAACAGAGAACCTGGAAAAAACCCACAGAGCCAGGGGGAGAACCTGAAAACTCCATACTGACAGTGGTCCCTGGGTATCAATTTTTTTCCCCATCAAACACGACAATTTAAAATGACCTTGAATGAAACAACCTTATTCCAAAACTTGCTACAATATAATGGTCTTATAACATGGCTAAAATAAATAGCAGCATCGATAGATGTGAACCTCTCATTGTACATCTTGAATACCAAATTCAAGCTGAACTCAGTATTCATTCATTTAATAAATATTTTTTGAGCGCCTTAAATATCACAACACTAGATTTGGCACCGAGGCTGCCAAATAAGCACATAAGGCATGAATCCAGACCTAGATAAATTCAAAGTTAGTACTGAAAAGAAATGTACAGACAAAAAATTAAAACACAATGTGATAAGTATTTTTATTTATTTTTTTTAGAGACTAGGTCTCGCTATGTTGTCGAGGGTAGTCCTGAACCCGCGGACTCAAGTGATCCCTAGCTTCAGCCTCCTAAGGCTGGGCTTACAGACGTGTGCCACCAAGCCTGGCTATTTTTTGAGACTAGGTCTCATTATGTTGCCCGGGGTAGTCTCGAACCCGCAGACTCAACCGATTCCTAGCCTCAGCTTCCTAAGGCTGGTATTAAAGGCATGAGCCACAGCGCCTGGCTCAATGTGATAAGAATTAAAGTTAAAGAAAGGTGAACAGCTTAAAGGTATCTTAAATTGAGGAAGACCAGAGAAAACATGTTCTGCTGTGTTTTGAGAAATGACTAGACGTTTGCCAAGAAGAGAATGAAAAACAGTTATGAAAGGAAGTAATGTGTTCACTCTCTAGCCTCAGGGAATCGGGGAAAGATTCATTATACAAACACCACATTTCGTTATCCATCCACTGATGGATACTAGGTTGTTTTTATGCCTTGGCTACTATAATTAATACTACAATGAACATGGGGCTATAGATAACTTTTCAAGTTGATTTCATTTTCTTCAGGTATATATTCAGAAATGGAATTGCTGAATCATATGGTTGATCTATTTTTTTATTTTTTGAGGAATCGTCATACTGTTTTCCGTAATGGTTCCATAATTTACATTACTAAGAGTGCACAAGAGTTCCCCTTTCTCCACATACTTGCCAACAATAGTTCTTTCTTGTTTTTTGGTTTTTTTTTTTATGATATACATCCAATAGGTGTCTGGTAAAATCTCTGTGTGCTTTGATTTGCATTTCCTTGATGATTCCTGATGTTGAGTACTTCTTCATTTACCTTTTGGCCACCTGCATGTCTTCTTTGGGAAAATGTCTTCACAGATCCTCAGCCTGTTTTAAATTAACTTATTACTGTTTATTGAGTGGTATACTTTCTTTATGTATTTTGGATGTTATTCCTTTATCAGATTTATATGATTTGCAAGTGTTTTCTTCCATTTGATAATTTTCATTTTGTTGATGGTTTCCTTTGCTGTGCATTTAGTTTGATGAATTTTTACTTACTGATTTTTACTCTGGTTGGTTGTCTTTGCTTTTGGAGCCAGATCCAAAATAATCATGGCTAAGACTATTGTCAAGGAGCTTAGTACATGTTTTCTTCTAGGAATTTTATGGTTTCAGGTCTTACATTTAAGTTGTTGATCTACTTCAAGAGAACTTTTGTGTATAGTATAAGAGGTGTATGATCCAGTTTCATCTTTTGTATGTAGTTGTGCAGTTTTCCTAATACCATTTATGGGAGAGACTGTCCTTTCTCCATAGTAGATTATTAATTCTTTTATAATAAAGCAATTGGCATATCTTTGTGGACTCATCTCTAGGCTCACTATTGCTTTCAGTTTTTGGCTAGTATAAATAAAACTGCTCTTAATATCCATGTACTTTCATTGAGCATATATTTCATTTTTCACATGGAAAATACCTGAGCATGGAATTGGTGAGGACATGTATAGCTTCATGTGAAACGGTCAAACACATTTCCAAAGTGATTGTAACTTGCTTTACCCCCATAAGCAATAGTTGTTTCTCATCCTTGCCAACATTTGATGATAATAGTATTTTTTTGTTTCAGTGTGAAAATTGCATTTCAATAAACTTCATATTTATCTGAATGCTAACGGTATTAAGTACCTTCATGTGTTCATTGGCCAGTTTTATATTTTTTTGTGAAATACCTATGCAGTGTTTTGCCCATTTTAAAAATTCTATTATTGGTTTTGTTTTATTTGTATTTGTTTTTTTTAATATTATTTATTTTTATTCTTTAAATCACAACCTCGGTAAATGGCTTTTGGGATACCTCTCCCTCCCTCTGGCGCCCACTTTGTTCATTCAAACCCTTCTCTTTGTTGTTTGCTAGTCTGTGTTAAGTCCACTAGTTTATCTCATTAGTCTCTTTCTTCCCGTGGCAGTGTCTTTTCATTGGGTGAGGGACTATGTCCTTGGGACCAGGCGAAATGTGTGGTAGGTTTTCAGTGTTAACCTTGAGCTGAGTAGATATGCATTTGTGACATCATGTTTTCATGGTTGTTTCTCCAGTCTCACATGGCTTGGTTCTCTCGGTATTCCATCTCCTGTGTCCAGCTCAGATTTGTGGGGCTGGATTTTTACCTGGTCCTTCATCTATTGTATGATGGGGTTTGTATTATTTATGTTCTTCCTCCTCCTAAAGATTAGCTGGAGTGAGAGTAAAATGGAAGGGGCATTTCCCCCTCCCTACCTGTGCACCTCCCTGCATGGGGGAAGGCACAGATCCAAGCTCCCTTGGGGTAGGGGCTTGGCCAAACCATGCCTCCAGGCTGCAGATGGCTGCCCTCCATCTGGGTTGCAGATGACTGCCCCGTGCAACCATCCGCTGGTAGATGGGGCTAAAAGCCCAACCAGACCTCCCCTCCCAGGCTCTCTGGGGGCCTACCCAGGGTTCCACGCTGCCTTGGCTCCTGGTTAGCAAAGGAGGTCCAAAGGCCCAGGACCCTGGGTGGGCAGCCCTGAAGCTGCCTGCTAGCGGGCAAGGCTTGGGGCCCCCTTTATTTGTATTTTAGCTAGTGATTTATAGGAGTTCTTAGGGGATAGTATTGTATATAAGTAAGTCTCTTGTGAGATGCATATATTATACATGTGTTTTTTTCTAGGCTGTGACTTGTCTGGTCATTTTTTACAATGTATTATAAAATAAGATAAAATAAAACATGGATGACCTGTTTTGTCATTCCTTTAGTTTGGGTAGAATTTTAATCAGTCTAGGGCTTAATTTCTGGTTCCAGCAATCCTAGCATTACTTATGAATCTGCTATGCAGAGTGTCAGAGCCAACCCCAGTCCTCCTAAGTAAGGATCTATATGTTATAGATACATACATATGTATCTATCTATATATAAATATATATGTATATATCTATATCTATATCCTAGTTTCATTTTCACTCACTCCATCTCAGACTTTGCATTAGTCCATTGTTTAGTGCTTGAAGAAAAACGGGATTGGCACCATTTGAGGAGTATGTTATAACACATATGTCCAAGCCCCCCTCTCAAAGACTTTGTTACAACAGGGTCTCTCTAATATTACTCCCAAGAATCAGCATCTTAACAAACACATCAGGTGATTCTATTGCTTCGAACAACTGCACTGCTATGCTTCCCAGAATACAACTATGATGTTTTATTTAAGGGAATATTTATTTACTTTCAAATAGTTGAGTTTTGTAAAAGGCTTCAACTAGAATTCATTTTTCTTTTGTTGCTGTTGGTTAATGATATCAGTAAGTCTAGGGAGGCTAATTACTGTTCTTGCTCTCTATAGTTCTAACTGTAAGTTAGAGAAAGGCAAGAGAGAAATAATCCTCCTAAACTTCTCTCCCAGAGACTGCCTTCTTGAACCAGTCTATATACTTTTTCAGATGACAGCTCAACCCTTTTTCTTTTCTGTCAATATATTTTAATGAAATAAATTCATATCAGAAAAAAATCATTCTATCAAAATTTATTAGGATGTTAAAATATACTATTCTCATAAATATATTGTAGAAATTACATTAAAATGTCTTTTTTAATCCTAATAACTTTTTTATGTAGGAGGAGCAAAGAAGAAAGGAAACAGCACAAACAAAAGGTACTTTTCAATAATTTGCTATAAGAAATTGCAATCAATTTATAGCAATTCATCTAAAGAATTAAGAAGTTACCCTGAGGGAGATGTAGACCCTGACTGCAGCGAGGGACACTTTTGCTTGGTACATGTGGATTATAGAATGGACTTCAATGGACAGTGAATATTTTTTATCGATTGCTTGCTCTGCTAGAAGACCTTCTAAGCCATGAAAGAATTGCCAATTTGTTAATGAAGTATGACCTCTGCTGAACAAAACAGACTGGGTCAAGCTCTTGAGGATGCTTTTGAGGTTGCTAAGGCAGCATTCAAGTGGAGACTCCAGTACTCCCCAGATTACAAAAGTTACCTGACTTTCATCAACCACATCAGAGGAAATTCTAGCTCCTACACCATACTGCCCCTCTAGGACCCCGTCTGTAGCTGGAGAGCAGTCATCAGTGCTGCGGATCTCTGTTTTGAAGGAAATGTCCACCCATCACTGCAGAACATTCCAGAAAGCCAGCAGACTCCACCCATGTTCCTCGAGGCAAAGGGGGGAAAAAGGCAGGAAGAAGCTTCACCTGTTTTAATACCTGCACGAATCCTTGAGCAATCCTGAGATGGTGCCTTGCATCCAGTGGATAGACAAACCCAAGGGCATCTTTCAGTTTGTATCAAAAAACAAAGAAAAGCTCACCCAACTTTGGGGCAAAAGAAGAGGCAACCGTAAGACCATGATGTACCAGAAAATGGCCAAAGCTCTGAGGAATTATGGGAGAACTGGGGAAATCACCAAGATCCGGAGAAAGCTAACCTACCAGTCCAGTGAGGTCATTCTCCAGAGACTCCCTCCAGCTTATTTCTTGGAAAAGGAGTTCTACTCACAGGACTTTCAGCCCGATCGGAGCTAACTCAGCTTAAATACCTGGAATGCGAGTTATAACTCCATAGCCACAAGTTACCCTGAGCTAAGTCACCCTGTGTGCTAAATATGCCCTTGTGGGTCATGCCTTCCAAGCATCAGAAATCCCTCCACGTTTCAGGGTTTTCTCCCTGAAAACAAATTCTGAGCGGGAAAAATTAGCTCATTGTCCTGTTAGTGAATAACTTTAAAATGACCAAATCCTGTTTCTAACTATAAACTCATTGTCCTAAAAAAAAGAAGTTATCCTAAGTATTTTTAAGAATGATGAAAGTTCATGGGAAACATTAATTTAATAGAATGTGAACGGACATATATTTTTAGAAAACAAAATCTTCCAATGTCACCTTACATTAAAATGTGAGATTTAATTTTTGTCCCTTATTTGTACCCAAAGACCCCATACTCAATGTTGTATAGAATTGCTGGAGGATAAAAAGTCCTTCATAGTCCTTTATATATTACATATGATGTAATATATAATACATATGATGTAATATGATGTCTGAGTGTTTTGAAACATTACCCTCCTTTATAATTTCAGAAATGCTAAGTATAAAATGTAAAAGTTAAATCAGTTTTATAAATTCACACCTATATAAGTTAATATTTAAAATATAAAAGAGCCAGGCATGGTGGTACACACCTGTAATCCCAGCTACCTGGGAGGCTGAGGCTAGGGATCACTTGAGTCCGCACGTTCGAGACAACCCTGGACAACATAACAAGACCTAGTCTCCAAACAAACAAACAAATACATAAATAAAATATCATAAACATCATTTATGATTTTATGTGATTTTTTAAAAACAATACATTTTAAAGTATCAATCACATGTCATAAATAATGTAATGGTAGAAGCATGAGAGACTTAAAGTATCAAAAATCTATACTGAAGTCCATTTTTTTTTTTTTGAGATTAGGTCTCTCTATTTTTGCCCATGGAACCGCAAGCTCACATTGCCCAGGGTACCTCAGACTCAAGCAAGCCCCAGCCTCAGCTTCCCAGCCTTGGATTACAGGTGCATGCCACCACACCCAGCTATATTTTTTTGGAACTAGGTCTCGCTATGTGCCCCCCAGCGGGACTCGAACTGTTATCCCTGGCCCCTGCCAAGGCTTCCTAGGCTACCGCTTATAGGCATGCGCCACCATGCCCAGCCCTGAAGTCCATTTTTTTATTTGATTTATGAGGAGTTGTTTTTCTAAGTCTCAGCCTCCATCTTCTCTTTTGTAAATTGTAAAGTTCTATAGGAATGGTAGCTATTATTTTTATTCATATAAAGCTAATCCATAGGCTCTTCCCATTGTGGGCCAAACGTTTTGTAATCTGTTGAAAGAGGTATTTTTAAAGTAGATAATTTTTTAAGGAAGAAAAATATAGACTATTTGATTGTGGCATTAACATATAACTAGTAATATATAACTTTTTATTAATCATTTTTTGTTTCTATACTTTTGTATACACACACAAAACACACATATTACATCATTGCATTCCCCTGGGTTCTACCTCCACTTTATCACCTGTGAACCTTCACCTTGATCTTGTGCTACTCCTTTCCCCGATTTCTCCCTCCCTTCTCCTCCCTCCCTACCTGCTTGCCCCAGTTCTGTAGTTAACTTATTTTGACTTTTTCTTGACCTTTTGTTTGTTTTTCCTATATCCCATCTATTGGTGAAACCATATGGTTTGTGTGTTTTATCTTTCTGACTTATTTCTGCTAATATGATTCCCTCTAGATCCATCCATGTTACCACAAATGCTTCATATTTGTTGGTTTTGATTGCAGAATAATATTCCATCATGCAAATATACCATATTTATTTCAACCACCCATCAGTTTTGGGGCATTTGGGTTGTTGCCATATCCAGACTATTGTAAATAGTGCTGTGATAAACATCCGAGTACAGGTGTCTTTTTGAGCTAGTGTTCTGGTGTCCTTTGGGTAGATTCCCAGAAGTGAGATTACTGGATCCAATAGTAGTTCCATTTTCAGTAGTTTGAGGGTCCTTCATACAGCTTTCCATAGTGGCTGGACCATTTTGCATTCCCACAAGCAGTGTAGAAGTGTTCCTTTTTCTCCACATCCGTGCTAGCACTTGTTGTTGCCCTCCTCCTTTTTTTATATGGATCATTCTTACTGTTGTAAGATGCTATCTCATTGTGGTTTTGAGTTGCAGTTCCCTGATTAAAGTCAATAATTTTTAACTAAGTAATCAACTATTTTGACTTTTCTGATTTTTCTCCATCCTTGACATTCAAGAACTGAGATTTCTAGTCTATATAAAAACTTCACCTGTTAAAATAGTTTGATTTTATTTAGAACAGACTTTTCTAATCTTGATTCTCATGAAGATATCGTGAGTTCCCAATTACATTTTTTTTTGAGACTAGGTCTCGCTATGTTGCCCAGGGTAGTCCCAATCCTGCAGACTCAAGCAATCCCCAGTCTCAGCCTCCCAGGTAGCTGGGATTACAGGCATGCACCACTGCGCCCAGCTGCTTTTTTTGAGACCAGGTCTCACTATGTTGCCCAGGGTAGTCTTGAACCCGCGACTCAAGCGATTCCAAGCCTCTTGCCTCCCATTGCTTGAACTACAGGCATGTGCCACCACGCCCTGCTTCCAATTACATATTTAACTCTGTGCTCATGATAACACTGGAGTATCATGCTGTACATTATAATACTAAAAAAAAGTCAGGATTTTACACATTATCCTTAGAATTAAGATTTGGTGCACAAATACGTAAAATTCAGAATAAATTTAATTTTCTTTTACAGCAATTGAAGATCACACCAAAGATGAGTTCTGCCTTGCGGCAAAAAAGGTTATTTGTGATCCCTCCGAGACTAGCTCAGCAACAATTTGCAGCAGTGTTACCTCAAGTTTATCAACAGTACCATCAGATTCTTGTTACAGCCAAAGTATAGAAGCAGCTGATGACTGGTTTACTGATGATTCTCTGTCGAAAAAGAGCCCGCCAACACCTCTTGTCAAGGAACCTCTAATGGAAAAAGTATTTTCATACCTGTCAACCATTTCACTAGATGAATGTTCTAAAGGTGTTCTGAATAAGACACTTTATGATGATCAAACAGATGACAACATTAAGGAAATAGTTATGAGAAGAAATACAGAAGTTGAAATACAAAACCTTCAACATGAATGATTTTTTTGAAATTCTGTATACATTGAAGTTAAAACTGAATTACCAGTTTCTGAGTCTCTTGACATGTCCACAATAATGTTGCTTTTCTTATTCTTTACCAAAGAGTGGTCCTCCTCCCTTACCCATTTTTATTACAAAATCTTGTAATTCTTATTTCAAAATTACAAAAACTAGATTGTTACCATGAACATTAACTCATTGTATCTCATCAAAAAAAATAATACAAATGTATTTCAATATACAGAAGAAATAATTTAAAAATCATCAGCATAAATATATTTTTGGATAAAAAATTCACAGCATTTCCTTATACTTTTGACATTTTTAGTTTATTTTAATGTGGATTGGGTTGGATAGCATACCTCCACTAGCTTTCTTGAATTTTAAATTCATAAATAATCTGCATTTCAAATCATATTTTGTCATGATTTTGGTAAGCAAAAAACAACAACAACAACAAAAAGGATTGATTCTCTAGGGGTGCTTAGACAATTCTGAAGAATCCAGAAAATAATTTCTTTCTCTTCTCCTATGTTTAGTTAAAGAATGGACCACCATCTCTCACCCCACCATGACAACAATGGAAGCAGTTATGTACAGAGGCACCTGAATCAATTGGCTGAATCAGAATTTTCTGTTATCTGATGGGTTTCTGACACTTACCATGTAGTTAATTTTTTCCCTTTCTCCTAAATATTTTCCATATAACTAGTTCCTCCTCTCCTTTCTTTCAGGAAAAACAATTAACAAATATTAATTTTATTTTTGGCAATTACATCAAGACCTTTCATATCATCCTAAGAGATACATCATACCTACTATAATAAATGAAACTTATCTCAACTAAGATAGCATTATCTAGGCCTATCACTTATGTCCAAGGGATTAGAACACCTCCTCTCTTTTGAAGCATCTGGTCTTCTCCACACAGTATGAATATGCATTGTGAGAATATTTCCCTCTATTCCCTAAATCCTAACACCTATTTCATCTCAAAGTCTGAAAGAACCCATTTAAAAGAAGCCTTAATGGTCTTTGTCTTTTGGTGTCTTGCAACTTTCGTCTTCCTGCTTATCTTGTGAAGGAAGTCACCTTTAATTTTGTCAAGATTCTAAAACATCCTTTAGAAACTTGGGTTTGGAGTTAGAAGAACTATAAACTGGGAAACAATGAGCTGCATGTCTCATTTTGTGGTTTGGAAAGAAAATAAAAACAGTAAATCTACAATACAAGAGAAAGGAAGCATTTGCAAGGTAGGAAGTAGGGATGAGAGATCAGGAGAAAATGTGATTCCTTCCATTTTACTAGTGCTGCATCCCCTGGTTCCAGCCCTTCATGAGTCCTGTCCTTGGTTTGTAAGCAAACCCTTGTGTCCTAATTATAAACTCCCCTTTTTGCTTACCCTGGCAAGATTTTATTTCTATGACTGACTACCATCTCTGAGGCTTTTGTTCTTAACTTTGGCATGACTCCCTTGTAATTTTATATGTTCTCATTTTGCATAACTTAGAATATTGTTTCTATTACTACAACCAAAGACTCACAATCAAATTCTGACTGCAAAAATGAGGCTGCCAAAAGGGGAGATTGTAGGGGCATGAGCAAGACAAGGGAGGGGATCCAATGAACAATGGAAAATGATATTGGGGCTTTGGTGGTGGTAAGGTGTGATAACATGTTATTTGTAGAGATATGAACCTATATCCCTAAGTCACATACATTATTGCAACCCAATGATAAATAATAGAAAAATTAAAGAGTCATTCTTTTCTACAATATATAAGGAACTTGATTCAATAGAAAAAATCTAATTATCCAATGTAAAAAAGAGGAAGTAGCCTGAATAGACATTTTTCTAAGGTGACATCCAAATAAGTAGCATGTACATGAAAGGTGCTCAACACTACCATTTATCAGGAAATACAACTTAAAACCACAGTGATATATTTACCTCATATCTGTGGGAATGCTCATTATTGAAAAAATGAGAGAAATATTGGAGAGAATGTAGAGAAAAGAGAACCTTTGGACACACTATTAGGTGGAAATGTAAATTTTTATAGCTATTATGAAAAAGTATGGAAGTACCTCAAAAAATGAAAAATAGAAAACAATAATAAACCAGGTGTGGTGGTGCGCACCTGTAATCCCAGCTACCTGGGAGGATGAGACTAGGAATCACTTGAGTCCACAGATTTGAAACAGCCTTGGGCAACATAGCGAGACCTAGTCTCAAAGAAAAGAAAGAAAAAAGAAAACAATAAAAATTAAAAATAGAGCTACCACATGATTCAGCAATTCCACTCACTTCTGGGTATATTCCCAAGAAAGTGAAATCAGTATCTTGAAGATATAGCTCCACTCCATGGTTCATTAACACCTGAATCAATATTCATGCTGGCCAAGACATGCAAATGACTTGAAAGCCCCAGGCAGATGAATGGACTTTTAAATAGTGGTACATATATACAATGGAATATGGTCTATTTTTCACAAAAAGGACACCCTCTCATTTGCAATATGGATGAAACACCAGGGTATTATACTAAATAAAATAAATCATGCAGAGAAAGACATGGCTCTGTGGTACAAGTGGTACTATGTGATATATGTGAAATCTAAAAAAAGTCAAACTCATAACAACAGATAATAGAATGGTGTTTTCAGTGACTGGGATTGGGAGAAAATGGGCAAATGCTCATCAAAGCATATAAACTTTCAGTTATAAAATAAATGAACTCTGAGGATATAATGTACAATCAAGTGACTGTTACTAAATTGTCTACAATAAACTTGAACTTGCTAAGAAAGTAAATCTTAAGCATCTTCACCACCCACTATAGAAACAATGGCTACTGTAGAGTGATGTTATAATTAATTTGATTGTGGTAAATATGTCACTATGTATATGTATATTATCTATCACATTGTACATTTTAAATTTATACAATTCTGGTAGTTCATTATATCACAATAAAATTGGAAAGAAAAAAAAACAAAGTTTCTCCAAAGTTGTTGCATTATACTCCATGACTTCAGGAAACTGTCACATGCTCTTAAAAAGCATGACAATCTCTTTCATCAATATCCCAACAACTAAAACAACAACAAAAACAACTGGAGAGTAATATTGTGTTCTCTGGGGAAATATTCCAGATTGCCTTTTTTATTATTTTTAAAGTACAGGAATACTTTACAGCAATTTAAATACAGGAAAGTTCCATGAAAAATGTGATTAAAAATTGCATGTGAATTCCCCATATAAGCAAGCTTGATACTGACTTAAAAAAATCAGGTTGCACCCCAGGTCAGAACTTTATAGTCCAGGCCTTATTTAACTCCACTACTAGGGCATTCCTCTTCTGAGAACATTGATGCTGTGTCTTATGATATCTTCCTATTCTAACTTTGCATACAAAATATTCTCAGCCTTGTATGTGAACTGTAGGAACTGTTTGGCAGACTGTTCTTTCTCTAACATGCTCCCCCAGTCTCTGGTAGTTTATTGATTTGCATGCACAGGTCAATACTCAGCCAAAGACTCAGGAGGAATCCTTGCAGATCTCTAAAAGTTTTTATGTAGTTACTTCCTTTCTGGCACTTGGTCCCACCAATTCTGCCTCCCTCACCATTCCCTGACACTCAAAACTTCAATATCTGTCTTCTGAACTGCACAAGCCACCAGACTCTGAATTTCCTTTCTCTCTGCTGTGTGAAGACTTCCTCCAGGGTGCACAGTGAGGAAATCAAATGTTTGCTTCATTCTCAGGGTTCAGAGTCATGCATTCTGTTGCCCAATGTCTGATGTATACATTGTCTTATGTTATGGTTGAGTAGAAAGGTAAATTTAGTCCCTGTTACTATCTCATGGTTGGGAGTGGAAGTCCCTCCTACATCTGGTTTTGCATTCCTCAACTCTAATTCCTTATAAGGGCAAAGTGATACTTTATATTTGTAAATCTAACATTTAAAAATATATAAATATAGTTATATTATAATTTTAAAATATATTTACACTCCTCACTTAAAATCCCTTATTTACTTCCATCTGACACTAATACTTTTTTTAAATTCCAGGTACCAGCCATCCTGAGTGTTCCTGGTAAGACTAGGGCCACCTACCTTCCTTCCCCCCATTAACAGTTCTTACATACATTTGATAAAGTGTTAGCAACTTTCTGAAGACTAAGACTTGCAAAGTTCACAGAAAGCTGGGTAGTACTTTGATTTGCATACCTGCCTGACAGAACCCCTCACCCCAACCCCCAAGTTTTAGGAAGAAAGGTATAAAGAGGCTTGTGGAACAAAGAAAGGGACTGAGCCATTTTGGAAGGAAAGATGGGGGCCAGGTCATGATGGGTGAGGGACCTGAGGCCTGGGCTGGTAAACTCATGGTTTTTAGTAAGCTTAAGCTGATTGTACCTGCTAAAGAGGTTGGAAATTTGAACTCCATGTTGGAGTTTGTCTTGCTGAGTTTGACTTGGGTGTTTCTGGAGAGGCCAATTGAGCCAGGCCTGAGAAGAAAATGAACTTTGCTGATTCCTGTACTATGGAGTTTCTTTTTACTACCTGCTGGAAGACAACAAGGAGAAGATGCATCACACCATTGACTGCCAGCTTGGAAGAGCTGGAGAATGCCAAAGAAAGATGTCTGTTCTTCAAGCACGTGTAAATGAACTCTGAAGGGTTGGACAAGTGGTGAGGTTAACAGGACTAAAGAACTGAGGGTTTTTGGACAATCTTGGGGATAGGCTTTGGATCATGTTGGGGAAGATCTTGGACTATGTTGGAATAATTGAGATTTTTCTTACTTGTTTCTTTCTATAGTTAAATAATTAGGAATTCACTTTGTTTATTAATAAATTAGTCTGCACTCTGAGAGTCTTGTTCTGGCTTGAACAATTTAACAAAAGACTGGGGGTGGCAGAAAGAACCCACAATATTGGATGCTTTTAGACTATAGGGGCTGCAAAGGATAATTGACCCAAGTTAGTCAGTTGTAAACTGCAGTTTCTGAATTTTCTTTTCTGGTCTGGGACAGAGTTGAGTCAAGTCGCTGGTAAGCAGCAGGGAATCTTGCATAATAATAGTAAGGAGTCAGTGAAAATGCAAGGTGTTGAGCTTTGAGTCTGCTTTTTTTGTTTGTTTGTTTATTTTTTTGTTTTTTGAGATTAAGTCTCATTATTTTTGCCCATGGAATTGCAGGCTCTCATTGTCTGGGGGGCCACAGACTCAAGCAATCCCCAGCCTCAGCTTCCCAGGTAGCTGGGATTACAGGCACGCACCACCACGCCCAGCTATTTTTTTGGAACTAGGTCTTGCTATTGTCCCCAGATGGGACTCAAACCACAATCCCTAGCCCTGGCTGCTTCATAGGCTGAAGCTTACAGGCACAAGCCTCCATGCCCAGCCATTTTTTTTTCTTTTTTTCTTTTTTTGATGACTAGGTCTTGCTATTTTTGCCTGTGAAACTGCAGGCTCAGGTTGCCTGGGGTGCCACAGACTCAAGCAATCCCCAGCTTCAGCTTCCCAGGTAAGTGGAATTACAGGCACACACCACCACACCCAGCTATTTTTGGGGGGATTAGGTCTCACTACATGCCCCCAGCAGGACTCAAACCGTGATTCCTGGCCCCTGCCGTGGCTTCCGAGGCTGCTGCCTACAGGCATGCACCACTATGCCCAGGCCCCTGAGCCTGCTTTTTAGAGAGAAGCTAGAAGAGGAGTTTTTTGAGTTATAATGTAATAGTTAAAAAGTCTCTCTCCGTATGTGATAACACTGGAACTCACAAAGCTATTTCATGCACCTATTTCTATTTCACATTTTGCTCTTTGACATTTTAAAGGCAGTTCTTTTTGACTATTTGACTGAGAAGGTACAAATATCCAGTTATAAGATGAATATGTTCTGGGGGCTAAATGTACAGTGCAGTGATTATAGTTAATAAGCTGTGCTATATACTTGAAAATTGCTAAGAGAACAAATCTTAAATGTTTTTGATAGGGGTGCTACCTCCCATTGTCTCCTGTTTAGATTGCAGATTTCAAGGACAGGTATGCTAAACTGTGAGAATGACCTTATTTGGAATTTCC
The DNA here is from genome assembly GCA_004024945.1 of Uropsilus gracilis. Taxonomy (NCBI): domain Eukaryota; kingdom Metazoa; phylum Chordata; class Mammalia; order Eulipotyphla; family Talpidae; genus Uropsilus; species Uropsilus gracilis. Next base: position 71,407 of record PVHY01004698.1, read on the forward strand.
CTTCAGGGAGATTCCCTTCAGGGAATTCCCTTCAGGAGGAAGGAAGAAAAGAAATGGTTCAGGTGTGGTTCCTGAAAGGTGGGAAATCAGGGTATATAAAGGGTGTGGAAACAAAGAGAGAGATTCCAATATGGAGATCCTATAGAGAGAGATTCAATGGAGGAGAGATTAGAATTGGCCATTTTGTAGGGTAATGATGTGAGCCATGTGGACTTGGCCATGTTGCCAAGGCCTGGGGGCCTGCAGCCTTTGGCTGGCCCAGGCTGGCAGCATGTGTGCTAAATGCAGTTAAGGAGTTTGCAGATTTGAACTCCGTGTTGGAGTTTGTTCTGCTGAGTTTGACTTGTGTCTGGAAGAGGCTGTGCAAAAGCTAGGCCTGAAAAGAAAGTGAACTTGGCTGGGTCTGGTACCATGAAGTTCCTTCAACGACCTGGAGGACAAGAAAAAGACGGCATGGAGGAGCTGAAGCATGCCAAAGGAACGTGACAAAGAAAGATGTCTTCAAACACATGGAGAGGAACTCTGACTGACATTGGTGAGATGATCAGGAGTGAGAGACTGAGGATTTGGGGGCAATCTGGGAAAGGACTTTGGACAATGTTGAGAAAGGTTTTGGATAATGTTAAAGTAATCTGAGTTTTACTTACATGTTTCTTTTGTAGTGATAGGGTGTGCCTCCCTTTTATTGTTTCTTGTTTAAGATTGCAGATTTTAAGGACAGGTAATGTTAAAATGGGGGAATGACCTTAGCTGGAATTTTCCTTTAGGGGGATGCAGGGGGAAGAAAGAAGTGAAATAGTCTAGGTGAAACAGATTTCCTGGAAGGCGGGAAATTAGGGTATATAAAGGGTGTGCAAACAAAGAGAAGGGGGGATGTAGATTTGAATATGGAGACTGGATAGAGAGAGAGGTTTAGTGGAGGAGAGATGGGAATCGGCTATCTTGTAAAGATGTGAGCTATGTGAGCTTGGCCATGTGGCCACTGAGGGCCTGCAACAATCTTTGGCTGGCCCAGGCTGGCAGCATGTGTGCTGAAAGCAGTTAAGGAGTTTGCAGATTTGAACTCTGTGTTAGAATTTGCTTTGCTGAGTTTGATTTGTGTTTGAAAGAGGCTGTGCAAAAGTTAGGCTTGAGAAGAAAGTGAACTTTGCTGGTTTGGCACTATGGAGTTTTTGCTACTTGAAGGTGACAAGGAGAAGACAGCGTGGAAGACAAAGAGGAGCATTTAAAAGAACATGTCTTTAAGCATCTGGAGATGGACTCTGTCTGGACATTGGTGAGACGATTAGGATTGAGAGACTGAGGATTTTGGGGCAATTTGGGAAAGGACTTTGGACAATACTGAGAAAGGGTTTGGACAATGTTAAAGTATTTTGAGTTTTACATTTTTTTTGTAGTTAATAGAATAATTAGAAATTATTGTTAAAAATAAATTAGTTTGTATTGCACTGATTGTTTTGCATTAGCTTGGTATTTTGGCTGAGAAGGCTGGGGATGGTGGTAAGGACCTACGAGTGGAAAGTTTAAATTGTGTATTAAAGTTTTTTTTTTTTTGCAGTTTTTGGAGCTGAAAGCAGAGAGCAGTTAGCTGGCTTTTGCATATTAATGGTAAAGGTGATTAGTGAAAATGTTAATGAAAAGTGTGTAGCCTGCTTTGTAGAGAGTAGCAGGCAAATAAGAGTATCTAGTTAAGGTTAAAAGTAATTGCAGTTAAGTACTGTTTGTAGCCTGCTTTGAAGAGAGAAGCAGGCGGATAGCTGTATCCAGTTAAGTAAAGACAAAAAGTCTCTTTGTACCCACTTTCAGTAGTAATTAGGAAATCATTTTGTTAGAAATAAATTAGTCTGCACTGATAGTCTTGCTTTGACTTGGTATTTTGGTTGAGAAGGCTTGGGGATGGTGGAAAGAATCCACGAGAGTTTAAACTGTGTTTCTAAGTTTTTCTTTTCTGCAGTTTTTGGGGCTGGGAGCTGAGAGGCAGCTGGCTGGCTTTTGCATATCAATGGTAAAGGTGATTAGTGAAAATGCTAATGAGCAGTTTTTAGCCTGCTTCCTAGGGAAAGAAGCAGGCCTAGATGTGACTAGTTCAAGGTAAAGGTAATTGCTAATGGCCTGCTTATAGCCTGCTTAGAGAGAAGCAGGCCTGTATGTGTTAGTGTGTGTTAAAGTTAAAGTCAGAAAGTCTCCTTTATACCCTGTTTCATTTTCACTGCAAATAGAAATGGTAATGATTATCTGACATGATGGTAAGAAATGGTAATGATTATCTGACATGATGGTACTGTTAGCTAATGCTATGGGGGTAATCATTTTGCAATATGTATCAAGTCAACACGTTGATACATGAAACTTACACAATGTTTTATGTACATTGTATCTCAAATGGGAAAATAAACAAACAATAGCTCACTGTATGAACAATAGCTCAACTTTATGAAGTTGCCAGTTCACTCCTTGTGCACCTCCTTTAAATCTGCATTTTATCTGGTATTGAATTCAGTTGTTTAACATCTATTACTGTTAACACCAGTACTATGTGTTCACCAACTGTATTCAAATTACTTATCTATTCCCCCAACTAAATTGTGAATTTCTTAAAAGTAGGGCTTATATCTTTCCAATGTTTATATTTCCAGGAATTAGCACCAAGTAGTTATTGATGTTTTACACAAAGTAGTAGTGAAACAGGGCGATCTCCATATTGGAATCCCTCTCTTTGTTTCCACACCCTTTATATACCCTGATTTCCCACCTTCCAGGAACCTCACCTGAACCATTTCATTTCTTCCTCCCTCTTGCATCTCCCGAAGGGAAATTCCAAATAAGGTCATTCTCACATTTTGGCATACCTTCCTTGAAATCTGCACTCTTAAACAGGAGACAATGGGGGGGGGGGTAGCACACTCTATCAGTAGAGTATAAAAAAGTAGTAGAGTATTATTTGCAAATTCAGAATTAGTTCAATCACTCTACCTCCATAATATATCTCAGATTTGCTAATTTCTATCTCATCTGTTGCTCTTATTTTACAGTCATTTTATCATGCCTTCATTATTAACAACTATCTCTCATTTTTCTTTCTCCCCCTCCAATATTTATTCTCTATACAATGTTCAAAGTAATATTTTGAGACTAAATTACCACAGTCCCCAAAACCATAAAAATAACTCGTCAAAAGTTATACTGCTAAAATTCTAATTTCTAAACAATTCTTAAAAGTCTTAAAAGCATAAACAAGATTTTTCAAAAAATATAATCACTAAAATTCTAATTTTTACAAAATATAAAAAGTTTTTAAAAGCATAAAAAGACCTTCTAAAAATAATACCAATATATTAAAACTAAAACTAAAAGTTGTAAATTTTTAGTAATTATATTTCTCATGTTTGTTTTCTAATGTAATTCACATCAAAAATAGTCTAATCACTTAAATAAAAGTTTGGTCTAGTTTTAAAAGATCTGGCTTTAAAATTATCTAATAAATTTATTACAAATCCACAGTTTTTTTAATATGTAAATTTCACATCTTTGCAATCCCAGGGATTTGCCCCCTCCCCCCCTTTCCCTTCTGTACATTGTTGTGTGCTTCAGTTTGGTGCTCAGCCTGTTTTGTCTTTTCCTCATGGCTTTTATTTACTTTTTTTTCCCTTAAACCCACAGTTTAAAGTACTTTAAAAGATTTTTTTTTCTCTGACTTAGGAGACAAAAACAGGACAAGCAAGAAAAAAAAGATTTTAGATAAAATAAGGCCTGCCCCTTCCCTTAACAACAAATTTATTAACATTCTTAGCTTAGAAATTTAAAAATAAAAAAACAAAGGTTAAAAAAAATTATGGGTAGTATAAGCAGTAATAATAAAATACATATACAATCAATTAAAAATGTTCACTTAACTTTAAATTCAAGTCATTATAATTATTTTAAAATTAGATATAGTTTTCATTGTTCTAATAATGGATACAGTTTTTAAATATAATTAAAGCTAAATGTACATATAGTAATTAGTAATGTAAACAAGTTAAAATATATAATCATACTAATATTTACAAATTTAAATTTCTATAGTAAAAAGTATTAAACCCTTATCAAAAAAAACCAGACAATACATTTGAACATACTTTTAAATGTTTTTTGGCCTATAAATCAGTAATACAAAGCATATTAAAAGTCATAAAAGATAACATATAAATATAAAATAACTAATACTTTAGTAATGTCAATTCGTTAAAAGGTGAATGCTAACTAAAGTCATAGGTGCTCTCAAATGTCATATACTAACATTAATCTAACTACCATTGAGGAAATTGTAATATTCCCTAAAAAACTGCCAACAGCCATTCCAAGTAAAAAAATGTAATTTAGTTTCTCCAAAAACATTATGACTTAATTATGAGCAAAAGTTACACCACTCTTCAAAAATTGGTAACAAAGTTAATTCTGATTATCAAGATGAGATTAAGGTTATGTTGTCCAGATGTGACTGCCATAACATCCCAAAAAAACAGTTATCTTAACTGCCAACCCTGACCCACCAGCTACTTCCCATCCCCAGATAAAAAAGTCTGTAAAGACAATTCAGATGCTTTCAGATAAAAAAAAAAAATCTTCAGAAAAAAACCTCTTATAAGTTTTAAAAAATTATTAAACACTGATATAAACATGTCTGTCATCCATAACATCTGTGGCCGTTACAGTAGCCTATTAAAATATGTCCCAAAACAATTAGATAAAATTAAAATATAAGGTTCTTCTGACAAAGTTAAGCCAGCCCATATGGCAAGCCCCCCCCCCAAAACAAACAAACAAACAAACAAACAAAAACTGTTGACCAAACTGGTCCAGTCTAGCAAAAAATTGTAGGTAGATAGGGAGGTTTCTGTTTATCTCATTACAAAAAACAAAGGACGATGACTCCATCCTCCAGTCAAACCTGTCTAATTCCAGAAATGACAAGAAGACACACAAACCTCAAACCCCAGTCACATGGGAAATGGAAAAGGGATTGATTGACCAAGTTCAAAAAATGAGAAAAAAACAGATTTAAAAGTTTACAAACTGGAGGTACCAATGATATATCTAATATAATTTGTACTGTACCTCAAAATATCAGATTCAATAGTTCAAAAAAATTTGTTTGTATATTTCCTTCATCTAGGTTTTTTACAAGTCCTACAAAGATAAGAACAAGGACTTCATTCTTTTGGCATAAACTTGCTGGATGAGAGTAGTAGATAAAATTCAGTTAAAGCATAGGTAATGAAAAAATTAGGGCCTATAGCAAAAATGGACACTTGTTCCTCCCCAGCCGCAATGCTGGCATGGCAAAAATGCATCCCTAGGTGGACTCATCTCACCGCCCAAAAACCTCAGTTTGGGGAGGATTAAAATATCCACTACCCTAAAGTTCTCATTCCAACCTCACTAACAATCTAAACTTTTCAGATTCTTGCAACAAATCTACTGGCACCTCACATGCTCTGTACAAGGCTTAAGATCACTAATAATTTATAACAATTCTACATCAAAGATCAAAATAGATAACTATACCCTTCATGTATAACAGAGGGCTGATAGCAATGTGCCAGTGCTAACTTATGTACAGCCACCTTATACCCATGGATCTATAATGCTACTTTTAGTATAGGGGGTAAGGTTTTATCATCTCATGTCTAAATTCTTCTAAAAGTGGATGCTTTCACCTTCTTTTGCTTCGTCCCTATTAACAAGTTTTGATTTCAGTTCATATTAATGAACCATGGTTGGATGTTTATCCAAGGCTCATTGTAGATGTGGTGGCCTGCTTGCTAAAGCACTGATGAACATTCTTCACAACCTTAGTGTCACTGATATCTGTGCTCATAGCCCTGGCCGCAGCCATGGTCTCCTCTCATGCTAAAATCCAAACAACTGAACATCTCAACAAATACAACAAAACTGTCATCTATGATTCAAAAATTGTCCAGCAGACATCACCTGCAGCATGAGACTGACTCATTGCAAAAAGAACTGGACTCTATGCAAATTGTTTTCAAGCATTTGCATCCCTAAACCTGCTTGATTTTGTCTTGTTTTAATCCTTTAAATTGGGGGGTGCATTTAATTTGTAAGATGCTAATTGTTAGTGTTATGCTGACTATTATTCTCCTGCTTTGATTAATGTGCATCTCCCACCAACCTGTTAAGGTCTCTTGGTTCCTTTTAAAAGTTAAAAAAGAGGGAAATGTGGAATGTGGAAACAGGAAGAGATATGGAGCTTCAGATAAGAGGAACACTCTTTAGCCCCCTCTGGCACACTAGAGGGTGGGCGATAGCACATCTCTCATCTGTAACGCAACTTCCTAACCAAGAGACATATGACCTATTAATAATGATTGTTGCCCCCAAAGGTAAATTCTATTATCGCACATCCCCACATCCTCCCTACTGCATGTCACTTATGCTTTGCTACTTCCTTATTACATCATTGTAACATTTCCTAGCTGAGGTATATAAGTGGCATCTAGACTTCATTAAAGTCAGACCTGGATATGCTTACAGGATCCCCATTCTGTGGGCTAGCCTTGCAGATCAGTATCAGTCTCTTCTGTCTCAATCTCTTCATTTCACACACGACTCCTAACAAATGCATCTCAAAAATTTCCATTGACCACCACCAATATAGCTAAAGTCCTTTGGTGTTTTGTTTTTAATATCACTCTTAAAGAGGAGCCAGATTCACTCTTTAAAAAGCAATATTCACAAGAATGGGGGGAAAAAAGAGATTTTGGTATAATTTCAGCATGCTTGATATCGGGTGGTAAGAGAGAGAGAGATTTTTAACTATTAATTTATAACTGAAAAATCCTTCTCTTCTAACTTCTCCCTAAGAAGCAGACTCAAAGCTCAACAACTTGCATTTTCACTGACTCCTTACTATTGTTATGCGGAATTCCCTGCTGCTTGCTAGCAGCTCCCAGACCAGATGAAAAAACTCTTACTTTCAGTATTAACCTTCTTTGGGTCCTTTGCCACCTGCAGCCATTTCACTAAAATTCCAAGCAAGAACAAGACTCTTAGAGTGCAGATTAATTTATTACTACACAAAGTGAATTTCTATTTACAGAAACATATAAGAAAAACCCCGATTATTTCAACATAGTCCAAAATCTTCCCCACCATCGTCCAAAATCCTAAATCTTTTAATCTCTGTTTCACCTCACCAAAAGTCCCATCAGTCAAAGTCTATCTGCAGCATGTGCTTCAAAATGCTGGTGTCCTTTTTGGCGTGCTCCAGCTTTTCCAAGCAGGAACTCGAAGGCGTAATGCTGTCTTCTTGTTGCTCTCCTACACGTAGTGGAAAGAAACTCCATAGTACAGGAACCAGCAAAGCTCATTTTCTTCTCAGGCCTGGCTCATACGTTCTCTCTAGAAACATCCAAGTTAAACTCAGCAAGACAAACTCCAACACAGAGTTCAAATCTCCAATCTCTTTAGCTTTCAACAGGCACAGTCAGTTTAAGCTTACTAAAAGCCATGAGTTTACCAGCCCAGGCCAAAGGCCCCTCGGCCCTCATGGCCTGGTCTCCATCTTTCCTTCCAAAATGGCTAGATTATCTTTTTTTGTTCCAACTCTCCCTTATATGCCCTTCTTTCCTGCCAAGAGAACGCCTGGGAGGAGAAGTCCTGTCATGTAGGTATGCTAATTAAAGTACTACCCAGCTTCCTGTGAAATTTGCAAGTCAATAGCCATATCAAATGGCATCCTGTATCTTGCTAAGAAAATGTTTTTAATTTTTGTCTGACATATAGCAAGTGACACTATATTTCCAAAATTCATACTTAATTCTTCATTAGTTGTAACTACAACAATGTATCTGCAAGTTTATAGTCAAATGTGAATCTTTGGATTAAATAAATGGATTCCAGATAATGAAAATTTTTTTCATAATGTCTTCTTGCTACTATACTGACATATATTCCAAACTCCTTACCATATCCTACATAGCTCTATATATGAAGCAACTCTTTTCTGCCTCACTGACTTAATTTCAGATAACTTCCCTGCTAGTCCAGTACATTCCAGTCACTCGGGACATTCTGTTTCTCAAACATACTGCATGTATTTCTACCTTAGGCCTCTGTACTTGTTGTTCCTTCTACTTGTAATGATCTATTTTCAGAGTTTTGCATGACTGATTCCTTATATTCTGATTTCATCTCAAATATCACTTCCTTTGAGGGGCTTTAATGAACCTTCATGATAAATAGGAACCCCCCCCAGAAGAAAGGAAAAAAATCGTACAGTGTGGTATTGGATCAGAATTAGAGGTATATACACATATTGTGTATTTATTTATTATGCTGCTACCTCTGAAATTTTATGTACATACTATATATATATAAATATTGATAACTCATTCCAATACCAATGAACTGAGTTAATGCTCAGATATACTCAAAAGAAATAATATTTTTTGAAGAAATCATTAATTCCAGGGCTGGGTCAATGAAAGTACAAAGTAAACTTGGAAATTTTCTTCTGCCTAAAGTAAGAAAGTACTCATAAATTGGTAAGACCAGGACAAAAGGACACTTGAGTTAGTATGAAAATTCTCCCATTGATCAAATTAGGGGAAGTTTGAGATCAAATGAAAAATAATGCATCAATTAAAAAGAATCTTTTGAGACCATGCTGATATTATGTATGTATGTATGTATGTATGTATGTGTGTGTGTATGTATGTATGTATGTATGTATGTATGTATGTATGTATGTATGTATTTATTTATTTTTGCCTGTGGAACCGCAGGCTCTCATTGCCCGGGGTACCACAGACTCAAGCAATCCGCAGCCTTAGCTTCCCAGGTAGCTTGGATTACAGGCGCGCACCACCACACCCAACTATTTTTTGGAACTAGGTCTCGCTATGGGCGCCAGGCGGCACTCGAGCCGGGATCCCTAGCCCCAGCCACTTCAATTCATATTTTTTTAATTGTATGTATGTATGTATGTATGTATGTATGTATGTATGTATGTATGTATGTATGTATTTTTTTTGAGACTAGGTCTTGCTATTTTTGCCTGTGGAAGCGCAGGCTTACGTTGTTGCCCATGGTCCCACGGACCCAAGTAATCCCCAGCCTCAGCTTCCCAGGTAACTAGGATTACAGGCATAATGTCACCACGCCCAGTTAAGTTTTGGGAACTAAGGCTCGCTGTGTTGCCCCCCGCGGGACTCAAACCGTGATCCCCAGACCCTGACGAGAATCCATAAGTTATCGCTTAGAGGCATGTGCCACTGTGCCTGGCACTGATAAAAAAATTTTTTTGAGACTAGGTCTCACTATTTTTGCCCGTGGAACTTATGTTGCTCGTGGTACCACAGACTCAAGCAATCCCCAGCCTCAGCTTCCCAGGGAGTTGGGATTACGGGTGCATACCACCACACCCAGCTAGTTTTTTGGAACTAGGTCTCACTACGGCCCCCAGCAGGACTCAAACTGCAATCGCTGGTTCCAGCCACGGCTTCCTAGGCTGTGGTTTACAAGCACAGGCCACTGTGCCCGGCCTCCGGCACAGATATATTTTTTTAAGGAAATGGACAAAAAGCCATCTAGTATGTGTAGAAAACAATTATGCTATTGGGAAACTACCATGTTGCAATCTCCGTAGTAATAATTGTCCCCTGCTAGAAGTCAGTGGATTATATAACACATTAAGTTTACTACTGTTCAGAACATGACATTCATGATATCCAAGAATCACCCACAGATTATACATACACAAGGAAATATTTTAAAATCCAAGCTCATTTTGGTCAAACTCGCCGATGAAATTTCATCACCAAAAGAGGAACCATAAAAAATTTTAACATTAAAGGATAAAAAGTGGAACTGTTATTTATCTCCTGACATGCTATACCGAAGATTAAATTCAATGTTGCATTCCTATACCACTCCCCCTATTACTCTGAATTTAATCATGACAAATTAGTCAAATAAATGTAAATCAAGAGGTATTTCATAACACAACTGAGCCAGTTTATTTTAATGCCAGTATCATAAAAGACCAAATAACAGGTTAAGAAATTGTTCTTTATTAAATGAGACTAAAGAAACATGACATCGAAAAGCAACATGTAATATTTGGATATTTTCTCTCTCTCTCTCTCTCTCACACACACACACACACACATAACTATGAAGAATATTTTCAGGGCAATGGGGAATTTTGAATGTGTGATACTTTTACTGTGATAATTAAGAGAATACCCTCATCCTTAGGCATTCCTCCCTGGACTATTTAATTATGTTTTATTTCTCACATCTGCAACTTAAGAATTTAGTTCACTATCTTGAACTAGAAGTCCCAGTCATTAACTGGTAACAAAGAGAATTGTAATTTTGGTAACTTGGCATAGAAGTGATAAGCAAGATGGATACAGGGAAGTTATATAAGAATTCACTGTTAGAAAAAAAAAGAACTCACTGTAGTACAATAGAAACAATCTGAGCTGAATTGGTGATGAATATTTTACTTGACAGAGAAGTAGAAGAGAACTCAAATAGAGGGCCCAGCATTCCATAGGCATGGGGAGTAGGAAACTTGTATGGGAATTAAGTTGTCTTGACGAGCAAGACTCTGGTATATAATGATGGGCAATAAGACTAGAAAAATACATTAAAACAACATTTTGAAGGACTTTGAATGCCAAGTTAAGATTTGGACTTCATTCTATAGACAATAAGTGCCATCAACTCTTTTTTTTAAAAGAGAAATATGCTTTGGAAAGAAAATAATAAAACAGTACAGAAATTTTTCTCTATACTGTAGAAAGTATATGCAGAGAAGTGCTAGGTGGTTAGCAGAGAGGAAGGGGGCAGGAGCCAAGCGAAATGTGTAGAGGGGGCAAAAAATATATATTCAAGGTGATAGAAAGTTTCAACGTTAAAGGATAAACACAATAAACACTATTTTCTGACCACTTTTCCTATGTTTAGTTTAGTTAAGCCATAAATCATAACACATATATAAATAAAATTTCAAAGTAAGCTCCAGGAAATTAGCATTCTTGAGATCTAAATTTGCTATCTAGTTTTATGTAAACTTAGGTATATCAAACACTAAAATGTTTTGCATTTTTCTTTGAATTTGCTAAAATTGTCTTTTTAAGTAGTAAGGTGATTAGGATTAGAATATTTCATTTTCAAGATTTTAAGTTCAGAGGGATAATTATTAAGTTTTAGTTCTGTTTCAGCTCTTCTGTTCAGAAACACAAGAGTCTTTGTTCCAGCATTAGCAGCACTATTTTTAATAGGACTTTACCAATGTGCTTCTGCTTCTGCTACTCTTATTTTTAAACAAAAGCTAGGCCAAGAAAAATAAAATGAAAGTGGCATTTTAACTTACTAAATGAAGCCAAGAGGTGATTTTGAAACAACAAAAATTTCAAATGAATCAAATCAAATCACAACATTTGCAGTGGAACTGAAAAATAAGTCACATTCTGTCCTTGATGACCAAAGAGGTTTGTTTATTGCTCCCATTTTGGAACCTTTTCATTACCATTCTACTTTAAATTTAGAGAATTTCATCCAACCCCAGATTGCCCTCTACCTAGAAGTTTTATGAGACTGATGCGCTACCTACTGCACTAACGAGGCATCTTACCTAGAAGTTTTATAGGCATAGGAAAAACTGATCCTCAATCTCCACTGTATATCTAAACTATATGGCACTAAATTTAAAATCACTTCATTGAGATATAATTTACATACCACATTTCCCCCCCTACTTAATGGTTTCTAGCATATTCACAGAGAGGTGCAGTCATCACCCCAATTTTTTTTCACTTTTTAAAGATCATGATTATAATTCATATACCATAAAATTAACCTCTTTAAGGTATATCACTTAGTAGTTTTTAGTATATTTACAAGTTCATGCAACCACCAAAATTTTGCCACTACCCAAAATTTCATAGTTGTGACAAAGACTCTCCTTAACCAAATTTTAGTCAGAGTCCTAAGCCCTCCTCAGCTTTAACCTCAGTGACCTTGTGAAAACTATACTGACCAGCTATAGCTAGAATCCTGTTAAGTCAACTTAGAAAAATGCCACCCCTTGATATCTGATCAGATTCCTTTTCCCCCATCACCACCAGAAGATGTGTGAGCACCCTGACGCGACATCAGCAAGAACCTCACAGGTCAGAATCCCCACTTACCTCTGATATTTCTGCTTCTTGACTATAAATCCCAACCTGTCCATGCTGTATTTGGAATTGAGATCTGTCCACATCCATGATGCCCCACCTGCCGTAATCAAGTTTCTGAGTAACCTACATTCACTACTGTCCAACTCTAATTTTATTTGACAGTAGTGAATGTGGGTTAACTCACAGCCACTCATAAATTTCCTCTCTCTCATCTCCTGGTAAACACTGATGTTTCTGCTTCTATGGATTTGTCTGTGCTGGAATTTAGTTATACAATATGTGGTTCTCACTTAGATAATGTTTTCAAGTTTTCATGATGTCTAAAAGACTCACATTTCATGTAGTCTGTGTCAGTACTTTCTTTTCTATGCCTAAATAATATTTTGTTTAATTTTATTTATCCCATTACTCTTAATCATTAAAGTCTTTTCTGTGATGTGCAGGTCACTTGGTGATTTGGTTCCCATTGCCACTCCCAGCCCAGCCACATATTCACCTTCATTACTAAGCCACTAGGCTCTTTTCAGCCCCACATTCTCCTGCCCCTCTGGTCCTTCGTGCACACTATTCTCATCTTCCTGAGATGAGATCTACACTCTCATCCTTTGTATTTAAGTTCAAATACTCAGAAAGTGTTTCTCATTCTCAGTTGGGTGGTTTCTTTGGTATTCACTATTAAAGCAGCCTGTACTTGACCATGACAGCATTCAACCTTGCTGTTTAAAAATATCCCTTTTGTACCTCACTGTATCCTCAGTGCCACATAATAGTCAAGTATCTGCTGAGTCAGTGACATAACATAGGGTAAACCAAGACCATAGGAGCTTAACATCAGGAGCAAGATCATTAGATAACATTCAGTCGAATACCTCCTTTTAACTTCTGTCTACAAGGTTTATGTATAATGATTATGCATAAATTATAATAATTATGATATAGTCATGTTAAGGATATACCAGAATTCACTCCTTTTTATTGCTGAATAGTATACCATTGTATAGGTATACCATAATTTTGTTTTTATATTCACTAGCTAATGAAAAATATTTTGATGTCATTGTTTGTAGTTGATATCAAAATAAAGTAGCAACTAAGTTTTCTGAAAAATATATTCTGAAAAATTATTGACTATATGAAACTACTCTATGTGCAAGATAATTACAAAGTAAAAAAATTATATTACTTATACCACAAAAATGAAAAGTGTAGAATAATTTGAAGAAAAGAAAAGGTGTAAGTATATGGCTGAATGGTACCCAAAGAAACCAAATTGTTAAGAGGTGCAGGTTCTAAGGTTTTAGTTATCCATGTTCACAAAGGCAAAGAAAGCATACTCTTAGTATGAAAGATTTTTAATTGAAGAGAATAAAAAAGCACAAATAACCAGAATTAACTCAAGAAAAAATGGAAAACCTAGACTATCATAACCATCAAAGCTTCTTTTAAAGTATACTCACAGAAAACATATCATGTAAGTTTAACCAAACCTTCTGTATAAATAAACAATTTGCTTTTTTTAATTAGAAATAGGACTCCTTAACCAATCTAATAATACTGAGATAGTCAGTTTATTCATATCTCAGAAAACTAAAGTAGTTGAAAATATTGAAAAGCAGGTATTTTAAAAATCATGTTATTTAAGTTTAAATATTTTATGTATGTTCAAATCAGTATTTAGTGTAATTCAACTTTCTTAGTCCTAATGGAAGCAAACTCCAATATTTTCAGAATTTTCAAAAGCAAAAACCAATATTTTCAAAATTTATTTATGAAAAATATTAGCCTTTAATAGTTGATAAAAAAAAATATATATATACATATATGCATGTGTATATATATGGGTACATATTTTCCATTTGCCTCAGGCTTTCAATACAGATGACATTGTTAAAATCTAGGTGGTTCAACATTAACAATCATTAGAGAAATTCTAATAAAAACTGCAGTGAGATCTTAGAGTGGGCAGTATTCAAAAATACAGAAAATATCAGAAAAATCAGAACCCTGTACACTGTTGGTGGAGTATTAAAGGTATAGCCATGATGGAAAACAATGGAGATTCTGCTACATGCTGCCACATAGCTGAATCCTGAGGACATTATACGAAATGAGAGAAGTCAGTTACAAAAGGACAAATACTGAAAAATTCCACTTATATAAAGTATAAAAATTAGTCAAATTCACAGAAACAGAAAGTGGCATGGTGGTTGCCAAAGGGAGGGAGCAGAAGCCCTTTTGCATGCTTTTGCAAGATGGAAAAGTTCTGGAGATCTGTTGCACAACAATGTGACTATATTTACTACTACTGAATAGAACATGTAAAAGTTGGAATTTTTGTACCTGTGCTTTACCACAGTTAAAAATAAAAATGAGAGGTAGAGAATCACTCTAAAAGTAATAGTAACTACTAATCATCTGCAAAAGACAGCACTACTTGTTTTTGTTAGCATTAGTACTTTTACTGCTGGAAAAAGTATAGCACATTATATATGCCCTGGAATTACCATCATACAAAAACATGATGTATAGAACCTTGAAGGGAATGGGAAGAAGAGAAAAATATTTGTTGAATTACGTAAAATCCTATTACAAAAAAACAAATTAAAATGCAATCTTTTTCCTGTGCTAAAGAAAGAAAATATTTCAAACTTTTAGGGATTTTGAAAACAAAAGCAAAACATACGGGTAAATTAAGATAAATGCATTAATTACATAGTGAAGGAGAGGACTGGATTTTCGTGGAGAACTTAATGTAGAATATACATGTGTTAATCTTTAATAATGCACTCCTGAAATGCACATAAAGTTGTAATGTTAATTTAATAAAAAATAAACAAAAATTTAAACTATAAATAAATAATAGAACCAAGTTTTACTTGGAGAAACACATAATCGGCAGTTGATCACAGCTATATTTACTTTGGTCTCAGCAATCATCTGCCCTAATAATTAATTTAGGAAAAAGAGAGGATTGATATCGTTAATGAACCTACAGTTAACTACAAATTTCTTTACAAGTGACAGCAGGATGATGAGTCCTGCTAACATTTAAAATAGACCATAGTGGACATGTACAGCCTTTTGAAAGAAGAAAATATTATTTCTCACAATGAAAAGAAAGCAGAAAGTGAAAACTTAAAAAATACTCTAAATGCTGCAATCAAAATTTTCTTTTAATCAAAGAAACTATTGATTTTCCTCAGGCATGGGACGATAACAAAGGACTTAGGAGATACTCTTTAATTTGCACAAAAACGTGGGCATTTAAAAATTCCATATGCTTATATAGCCTTAGTCTCATGTCCTGGCCTAGTTGAAGCTCCACTGACCATCATAACAGGTGGGTGTGTGTCTACCTTAACGAAAGAAAGGAACATATGTCTTAAAAATTACCACATTTATTTCCTACTTTGAATACATTTCAAATGTTACTTTGGAGAATTGTCTTGTTCAAAAGACCAAAATAATGTTATTGAGTAGTAAGTTTGGTTTTTGGAATAATAAACAATTTCAAGTTTTCTGAATGTTATGCAAGAACTTGCTACTGGGACCAGGGAAGAAAGACAAGCAGTGACAACTGCAAACATGAGGAATTGATACAGGGTAGTGACACAGTTAAAAATTATATTGGCACCAAAATACCCTGGTGTGCAGAGTCTGAGAGAAAGACCCCACGAGAGAAAATGGGAAGCTGAGAAGTGCCAGAGGGCATATTAAAAAGGCTAGTGAGGAGAGAGGAAAAAAAAGAGAATGGTGGACTGAGAGAACAGGCCCATGTGGCTTGACCAGAGTAAGGCCCCTGGAGAGTGAGCTGGAGGTGGCAAAGAGCCATGGTGATCAGAAGAGTAACCAGTGAGGAGAGTGGGGCACCGCAGCAAGGTGGCATAGTGAGATGGCCAGGGATTTGGAAACTTGATTTGTGCATCAGTAATCATGGAAGAAATCTGAAGAGCCTTAGAGAAGCGGAGCAGTACGGAACACTGGATAGAGAAGAAGAAAAGAGACGATGACAGAGAAGGACTGGACTTTTGCAGAGAGCCAGCCTCAGTTTTGGAGGGGCAAAAGGGGCAGCATCTTGGAGATGTGTCTTTGAGACCTTTGGGACTGAAAATGGTGACTGGGGTAAGATAACTGGCCACTTATGGTATGATGACTTTCGGTTTTCCTAGTTAATTTCCCTTGTTAATAAAACTCTATTGTTTAGGCCGGGCACGGTGGCTCGTGCTTGTAAGCTTCAGCCTATGAAGCGGCCGGGGCCAGGGATCGCGGTTCGAGTCCTGCCTGGGGCCCGTAGTGAGACCTGGTTCCAAAAAAAAAAAAACAGCTGGGCGTGGTGGCACATGCCTATAATCCCAGCTACCTGGGAAGCTGAGGCTGGGGATGGCTTGAGTCCGTGGTACCCCGGGCAACGAGAGCCTGCGGTTCCACAGGCAAAAATAGCGACACCTAGTCTCAAAAAAAAACAACTCTATTGTTTAAACTGCTTTTGTCTGGCAACTGTGATGTGTGGGTGAGATGAATCTGGTAAAAAGGTTGGGTGGCAGAAGCAACATTTTAAGCGGTTCCTTTTTCCTGTGGCTTCTTGGTTGGCAGCTTCTGCCCCTTTGGACCAGATTTCAGAATCAGCTATGACTTAGTCATCAAAGATCTTTATTGACCCAGAAAGTCAGTCACTGTCCTTAAAGACCAAAGGAGATGCCCCTTGCAGGTGGTCATATTCTCCTTTGCCTCAGGGGAGAACTTTTAGAACTGTCCTTGCTGTGTATATGGGGAGGTGAAGAGGGCTGAGAGGCAAAGGAGACTGCTTGCTGTGATGCTGCAGTGAGGACTTGTACTGGAGTGGGGGAAGGGGAACAACAAAGAGTTCCCCTTTTCAAATAAGAAGAAATGCAGTGATGGAAAATGTATTTCCAAGTGATTGCCAAGTCTTTTGCTTTTTCCCCAGCTTCAGCCCTGGCTGTGCTATGCACAGTGACCCTGACTGTGCTAGGTGAACCCTCCTCTGCATCCTTTCATCCAAGCAGCAGAATGGATCAGGGTTCACATCTGCTCCAAGTTGAATCAAGTTCTTTTTGTCTTAGAAATTTTGACTTGGTATTCAGAGTTGATGGGATTTAATTGAGTAAACCAGAGGTTGTCTGAATGTTTTCCAGAACTCAAGGGTTGCGGGACTTTTTAAGAATGAGGACGAGGGTAGGTCAGGTAGGTGAGGTGTTCTACCCCTTAATAGACAGGTAATGCTGGGTACATTAATCTTCCTTATTGCTTAGTTTCCAAGTAAAAAAAAATGCAATTTAGAGTATTTTACCTTGCAGCACTGATATGAGGATTAAATAAGATAAATAATATTAAGTAACATGGTTGGTGGTAGTTAATGTTTTTATAAATAAATCAAATAAAACAAACCATCAGACTCTATGGTTTAGGGTTAGCATTGTTTTGTGAAATTTGTGAAAGTTTCATTTCATATGTATGTGTATAAATGTGAGCTGAATCATGCTGTAAAATAAGTTCCTTACTACAGGATATGGGCTTGTTTGTTTTTTTAGTTTAAAACCAGTGTTGCTCAACATAAGGTTCAGAGAAACTTGCATTACATTAAAGTCATCTGGAAACCTGTTAAAAGTACAAATTCTTGAACTGTACTGCCTAGCGTCACAATTTCCAAGAACAGACTTCAGGAATCTACATTTTAGCTACTTCCCCAGATAAGTCTCACATATGCTGAAATTTGAGAACTGGCATGTGTAGCCTACACAAATTATTCAAATGTTAACTGTTATTATACTACTAAAGGCATTCCTTCATTCAATGAGCACAGTTGTACTAGAAGTTCTATGAGGGGCATAGACCAAGAACCATTTAATCCATTTTAAGTAAATGTAACATCTATCAACTGTGTACTGGTGTTTTGGTTGCTCTGATGTCTTTTACTGTCTTTGTCTTTTTGTTTACAAAAGACACCTACCTCTAAGCAAGAACTCCCAATCACCATGCCTCAAAATGCTTACAAATATTCCCAAGGTATTGATCCTCTCAGCTCTCAGAAAAGACTTGTGAGTTTCCTAAATATATCCCAGTGTGTCATTTTAGGAAGTACTGCCACAGGCTTAAGATGGGTAAAAACACTGTAACTTGTAGCCAAATATAAGTTAAAATTCATGTTTACTAAAACTTATTACTCAAAATGGGATCCACAAACCAGAAACACTGGCATCATCTGGAAGTTTGTTAGAAATGCAGAATCACAGGTCATACCAGACCCACATTAATGTTTGAAATACAGTAAAGGAAACATGTAATCAATTACCTGACTTTTGTAAACAACTTTAAAAAGGCAATAATTTTGAAAAATTAAACTCACATCAGAACAAACATTGTGTTTTATAGGTATTGTTTGCTAACTATAAAATAGAATCATATGATCATTATAGTGACTTTTGAAAATTCATAAAGTGGGAAAATTTATTCATAATAAAAAAAATGTATTCATAGCCAGGCATGGTGGCACACACATGTACTCCCAGCTACCTGGGAGGCTGAGGCTAGGGATCACTTGAGTCCACAGGTTTGAGACAACCCTAGGCAACATTGCAAGACTTAGTCTCTTAAAAATAAAATTTTTAAAAAATGTATTCATAGCTCCAATTGTTTTTTTCTACAAAACATAAAAATATACACTTTTATAAAACTGGGACCATACTTTTAATATAAGATTTATATCTTACCCTTTTCATTTATCATGAGTAGTTTCAGTAGTTTTTCTATAAAAATAGGGTAGTACTTATTTAAGATATCTTTACTATAGATAACATGGTGAATGTAAGCAAGGCATAAATGTGACATTTAATTCTAAAATATCAGAGTTAAAAGGAATCTTAGACAATAGAGTATTTAAACTTTTTAGTTATTGTTGGAGAAATTTAAGGGTAAGAAGCAAAAGTGAGTCATTAAAGATAATTTGCTTACATAAACAAGTGTATTGATTGGGTGTTGTTTATGTATCAGTAATAGGTTTATAAACTATCTGGTTTGCCTGAACATGGGATTCCAGTGACACAGCACTTTTTAGTGCTACTAAACTGGAACATACCCAGCCCAACATTGGTCACCCTGTTGCTTAGACAGAATGGTTTATGATATCTGGCCTCTGCTCTCATATAGGACAAGCATCTATGAACATTCCTTTATGGTGTGGTAAGTATCAGAATAGCACCCAGACTATGTGTGAGAAAATTCTGGGGTTCTAGAAACTATATTACAAGAAAGGAGTTCCTAGATCAAAATCAGAGTAAGAATGGAGCAGCTCAGAAAGCAGCCTAGTCTAGACCAGTACAATAGGAAAACACAGGGGTGATAAATAATACTATGAATTGGCTGTGTGCTAGTCACCATGCTGTTTATTATCTCCTTTTGAAACAGGGTAAAAAGAGACTTTCTGACTTTAACTAACTGTTTACCCCTATCTGCTTGCTTCTTTCTCCAAAGCAGGCTACAGGCAGTTCCTTTGCAATTACCTTTAACCTTAACTGGATACTCTTATTTGCCTGCTACTCTCTACAAAGCAGGCTACACACTCTTCATTAGCATTTTCACTGATCACCTTTACCATTGATATGCAAAAGCCAGC
>PVHY01004699.1:0-47528 GCA_004024945.1 Uropsilus gracilis
AATATATGGGATATAGTGAAAAAAAAATAAAATAAATAAAAGCCTTGAAGAAAGTCAAAACAAGCGAAGCACCAAAATGAAGCGCACAACTATGAACAGGAGGGAAAGGGGGGGAAGGGAGGGGAGGGAGGGGGGAAGGCAAACCCTTGAGATTACAAAGTTGTGAAATTTATATATAAATAAAGAAAAAGGGAAAAAATGTTTTTGAACTAGAATTCTATTTATAGTCACATTCATATATAAATAAATGCATTAATAAAAGTGAGGTTTGTGATTATAATGTTTCTCTGGTTAAGTGAAATATAGGACATTTTTAATGATGAAACAATTCATTTGACTTAAGATAAGAGATTGCTTTTATAAAAATGGTTGCTTGAAGTGCTATCCAAAGAATTCAACTAGCCTACTTCTCTTTATGGTGACCATTAGATAAAATAAATTCACATAGCATCTTTTTAAAAGTTTATTATAACATGTGTTTAAATTGACAATGTGCTCCATCTGCTCTTGTATTATACATCAAATGCAAATTATAATCAAGAGGTTACTATATGTTTTTTTATTTTTAAATTATTCCAATTTGGGGGTCCAAGAAATATTAGTCATTCCTTCTTCTAAGGAATTAGATGAAAAGTTTGGAAAATAAAAATTTGAGAGTTTTGAATAACATTGAAGTTTTAAAAAAAGATATTCAGCAGACTAAAGAGTCTTTAAAGAGGGACTGCTTCAGGCCATTTTACTGTAGCAACTATGATAGATTAAAAAGAATAGATGGATAGATGTGAGTTGATGATTCTAAGTTTGTAATATATGAAAAGGTAGTCAACTTAGGGAAGCAACTTAAACCTTTATGATATTTTATCATGCTGAGACAGATTCCAGTGTTTTATAATGATATTAAAATTAAAATTTAATTTTTCCTGGAGAGTTAATAATTAGCTAGCATCAGCGAACAAATATAGCAGGAATCATCAATTTGTGATTGTCATTTCTAAAGAGAAATGGAACATATTCTTCTTGTCATGGGCTAATGAGTATTGTCATGTGATGATGCTAAAATAGAGAGAGCTATGAATACAGAGGTCAGTAATTCTATTTCTTATGTTTAAGATTTAAGTTTTTCAATATAAAGTGGAAGTTGGAAATCTGTGTACATCCAAATGTTGACTCAATGTAAGAACTTCTTTTTCTGCTAAGAGTAAAACCAACATTATAATAAAGCATTATCATACTTAAGCTACAAAATTTCTTACCTTGTAATTCATATTACTTATTTTATAGGTCTATAGGATAAATTGAGTAAATACATGAAACATCCCCAGTAACATATTTGGCTTGTTG
This sequence comes from Uropsilus gracilis, assembly GCA_004024945.1. Lineage (NCBI taxonomy): Eukaryota > Metazoa > Chordata > Mammalia > Eulipotyphla > Talpidae > Uropsilus > Uropsilus gracilis. The sequence goes on from PVHY01004699.1 coordinate 1,342, forward strand.
TTTGGATGACAATGAGAGCAGTTGTACCCTATATTAAACAAAGGTAGTGTAGCTGAGTTGTAACCATTTACTATTTGTGTCAGTGTAACAGACATACCTCCTTGAAGGGGAGATATCATTTTGTACTCAGCAACTCACCCAGAATTCTCAACCTAGGAGTTAGAGGCAAGATGGCCTCTGTTTGATTCAAAGTAGGTTCCATAAGGTTTTCTGACTTGATTCCCCATTTCATAGTAAGTGAAAATCAATTTAAAATGCTGCCTTTAGTAATTCAATTTATTTCTCATACTTCTAGTTCTCTTTGTTTGGTTCCTGCTATTCTAGTTCACAAAGTAGTTGAGTAATCAAATTTATATTCATATTTCCAGAAGCAGGCATCTCCAGTTTTAAAAGACAGGAAGTGAATATAGAGGATGAAGTGTTACCCCCAATTATATAGTTATGTAAATGACTGACTAATAACTCAGCTTCTTCAGTTGTACTATTTCCCTAACCCTTCAATGAAAAAACAAACAAAAAAATAAAAAACTGGATTTTACTGGGCAAGCAGGATGAAAACAAGTGAGAATGAAAGATAGAACAAGGAGAATTTTTAAAAAGTGGAAAAAAATAAAAGCAGTTCAAAGATTTTTTTCAAAAATATTTTGTAGATATGCTAGGAAATATAAACAATAAAGTTAAATAAAACTTCAAGAATATTCTATGTGTATTTTTATATATACCCCTTCCCCAAGTACAGTGCTCAATGCTTGATTCCTTTGGATTTATCTCATAAGGCAGAGTTAACAGGAGGGGTTCCTGAAAAGCATTAAAGATATCAGTCTGTATTATGAACCTTAACTTCCAAGATTTAAAAAATAATCTCAGTGTCTGTTATATAATCGATGTTTCATATAAGTTATGAATAAATAAAAGATGAATTAGTAGATTATATAAAGCAATTAACTACTACTACACAGCAGGTGTTAGAAAAGGGGGAAATGAGCTCAAGATTGAGAAATAGAAGATATGATCACACTTTTCATTTTGAAATAAATTTAATAATTATATTCAGTTAAAACACTAGAGAAAATATTCTCATCTTGAGTGTATGCTGTCTGTTAAGAAGTAATGTGCTATATAGTAATTATGGCTTTAATAAAAACATTTCAAATAATTTGAAATAAAAATTTCCTTGTTCTAAATTATAGTACTTTTAATTCCAATTTCTGTGGAATATTGTGGCTATTTACTGAAAAGTTGCCATTTTGGGTTCAACAAAAAGATGAAATTTGCAAGTTGACCACTGACCTGTGACAACCGCGTGGGGGAAGAGGAAGCAGAGTGGTCAAAGGGGGGAAGTGGGAGAGTGCAAGAGACTATGGTAATTGATCATGAATACTATGGTGGTGGAATTAAAAAAAGAGTTCCTTTTTTACTTAATAAAATTTTTAATTTTTTTTTAATTTTATTTATACTTGTAATTATACAATCATTCAGTTACACAGATTGTGGGGAGTGTGTGAAATAATGGATGGATTCCTGGAATACATTAAGTGATAGGAAATAACTAATAAAGGTCTAAAAACCTAAGAAATTGAGACCTTCAGTTTATTTAGAAGACTTTGGAGTTCTTCAGCTAAACAGTTAAACAGTTAAAGCTGTTTAGACAAAATTTTAGCTTCAGTTTAGACTTCAAGTTTAATTGGAGAATTATTTGAAGTAATAAAGTTTCCTGTTACTAATAGATCTCTGAGAAATGCTACATCACTATATGAGATCTTTTTGACTAGAGGCATTATTACATTTCGGTGATACTGTTTTAAAAAAAGAGGAAGAGGAGAGAGAGCAAATTATACATTTTTAACATTTTCATCAGAATTGTTCTAAATTGTTTAGCAATATGCCACATAATTATAAAGAAGGAAACTAACATTTCTGAAGGAAATATGAATCATATGATACAATATATTTCAAATACTTATAATTAGGAAAAGAGTAAAAGGATATGAATATGACAGATACTTCTAAAGTTCTGCTTTAAAATTTATGAATCTCATTTGACTTCAGATATCTAGTCAATCATGCATCTTTGGGGTTTCTCAGCCTTGTTAACAGAGAAGACAATTACATGACACCTTGCATGTATCTATTACAATATGAAATTTGCATATACTTAATGCAAGTTAATATTCCCAAATATTGGCATAAAATATTTGAGACTAATTTTTAAAAATTATCCTTTTTCTATTTTAGGATCTCATCGAAGTTGTCACATTGCTGTTAGTAGATGGATGTTCTTAAGCTCTTTTCATGGTGTGGCTTTTCTTATTTTAACAACCTTAAATTATGGTGAAATGTTTTATAAACTGTCATTCATCAGGATTTGTCTCATATTTTTCTTAAATTGCTCTAAAGAAATGTGTGTTTTGGTAGAAGATTGCACCCGTAAAGTGGTGTCCAAGAGTACATGCTACTATTATTGCTGTTACCAATAGTCCCCTGACTTAAGAGAGGTTTGGCAGGCTTCTCCACCAAATATGACAGCTAAACAATTACAACAGATACTGAATAACTTACAAGTTTAAGGTACTTAATATATCCAGCCTTAAAATAAAATTGCCATATAATGAAAGGAACAAAGAATAAGAAAATGTGCATCTATGAATTATTAAGTGACATCCTTTATCTTAAACATGATTTTCCTCTACCTACAGATTCAGCAAAAATAGCTTGTAATAGCTTGTGGGACACATCTGATTCATGGAATATTAATATTTTTAGATTGTTATTGATTTTAAATGGTTTTTATATTCTTAAAATACTATCTATAACTATTTTTCATAATTTTATTAACGCACCATTGGTTCACATCATTGTTAGTATTTTATCAATATAGGATCTCCCGTTTTTCCCAGTTCACAAGTCCCATGCATAGAAGAGGAGAAATGGCAACAAGAAACCTATTGAGATACATCCAGCGCTCTCTAGGTTTAGTTGAAGAAGCATTTTTGAAGTTAAGTGACATATATTATGCAACATATGAAAAATAGTTACAAGGCAAACTTGTTTGATCAAATATATCTAGCATGGTCCACTAAATTAATTCCTTCCAAGGGACTTTCTCTTAGCAATTCATGCTTATTCTTCACTGAAGTAAAAAGAAAGAATGACATGGGGTAAGGCTAGAAAAAAAGTAGAATAGAAAAAAAAGGCTATAAAATAATACAAACATATCAAATGCATATTCAAGCAATTTAGTGCTATTATGTGTGCAAAGTATATAATTCTTGGAAAATATGCATCTGCCACTCAGTAAACCAGAATTATTTACTACTGGATAAAAGACTTATAAGAATGAGTCATGAGTAGAGAGAGAAACATTCAAACCTTGGCAGAATTTTGTTTGCCAAAGCTTTGCAAAGGGATAAACTAATTGGAAAGAGAAAACAGTGAATTAAAAAATTATGCATAATTGATTGTCACTCTTTTGGACAGTAGTAAGGGACTCAAAATCAAATGACTACTTTGTGTGTTTCATTTATGCCATTTTGTAGTTAAATTTATTTTTTATTGAAAATAAGATGAACTGATTGCATTCCTATAAGTTTTTTTTTAAGATTTTCTTCCCTATATGCTAATTAGTTTCAGGTACACACATTAAAACTGCTCTTTTAGAAAAAAAAATATTAGTTTTTCTTGTATATGCTGATATTGTTGCTTTATGTCCTCAATGCATGTTTATTAACTTCAGTTTCTAGATGCTAAATTAGACATTTTAAAGTATTATAATTTTTCTATAGAAAACATATTCAGCTATTTTTGTATATTTTATGTAACCAAAATCATCTAACTGAATCCCTAATTCAGTTGCCCAGACATTACTTAAGCACAAAAATCTTAACTTTTCAGAGATCAATATATGAATAAAAATTTCACCTCCTATCTTAATTTTAAACTTTAATTGCTACAGCCATCAAAGAGAATATTTTTATCAGTGAACTTTGAAATCAATAATATTTCACTTTAATACCAAATTTTACTAGTTTTGTTAATGAAAATTTTTTGAGAAACAGCATATTCTTAAAGCCTAATTACGTTATCTGACTGTGTTGTTTAGGTTATTTAGATACACAAAGGAGATAAATATTAGACATGCTTACATGATAAATAGAGGGTGAACTTGATGAAGAAACTAAATGATGGCTACATGAGCAAAATATTGTAGAAATTTGAGTTCTCTTTAAACTTAAGAATCCCAATGAATTAACTATGATGTTCAGTCATATCACAAAGACTTGTCTTCACGTTCCTGCACAGTTTATTGAAGATAAGATTAGTCACTACTGTATAATTCAATGATGGAGTTAAATATCTCTGGCAGGACCAGATAAAGACCTTTATTTCTTTAGAAAAACGTAGATTTCATTTCAATAACATAATGAGTACAGTAGGTAATCTTCAGCATTTTTAAAAAGGAGACAAGAATAAGCTTTTGAAGTTTGGCTAGCTCTAGAAAAGGACAACTTTGCTTGGATTCCAGATGAACCTCTTAGAGAAAATCATGTTTCAAATCACTTTTGTCATTCACCTAGACTGTGAACAGATATGGTAATTTCATCATTGCCTTTTTATTTTTAAAGTAGTTTGCATAATTTATATACAAGAATCTATGATCCCAGATCTTATATCTTAGAACGTGAGGATGACCATATTTCACAGGTAGTATTTAAATTAAAAACAGTGATAGCAACTATAAGGTTTAAATGAGCTGGCTGTGCAGTCATGCATATTGACTCTGTTGGAGTCTCTTTTTCATGAAATGTCTTGTGGCTTAAGAAAACTTTATAATGTCTCAAAGCCTCCATTTGTAAAGCTACAGTGAACTTGAAAGGGTTGCTGAGAGAAATAAAAATTAATCCATATAACATTCAAAGCAATATCTGTAATAGAATAAGATGTTAACTATTTCTAATTATCATTTCCCTTTTAATAAATTGCCTTGAGTGATGCACAGAATATAATCCACACATAGGATTATAAATACAAATTTTAAATACAGCTCTAAATTAAACGTAAAAATAAGTACAATACATAGTATAGAAACCTGTTTGGTAAGTCAGTTCAGTTTAACCCCTAACAACTTCCAGTAAGTGGAACTCTGTCTAGTGATATCATGATCACACATTTTTAGCACCTCACACCTATAAGGTCTTCTAAAATAAACACCTATGTTATCTATAGCTTGATTACATTTTTCTTAATTAAATGATGTGTACATTTTGCATTTCCAGTTAATGCAGCAGAAGAAGTCTGCATTCTCATTAGTCAATTTTATGAGTTGGGCCCCTATCATTTTATTGTGGCAATTAATTAAGTGCTAAATAAAACCATGCTTTATTATAGCAAAGCCAGGCTGTGTGAGTCTAGTTACAAAGGTGTCAGCACTTTTGTTACTAACTCCTTTTTATCATCTCAATAATTATACTATAAAATTTTGCTTTGGGTACTAATTTTGAAATTGTTTGAATTGCAGTAATAAACTGCTCTTCACATATAAAATAATTTTAATAAGACTGTAGTATGGAAATGTTAGCTGAATTATTTTTCTGCTACTTCACCAGTAATACTGTTTACTAAAATCAAAATGCAGAGATTATCCGGCTATATAACTGTAATTTTTGGACATGGTTAAAGATTCTCTCTCTCTTTTTTTTTTTATTTAATGGGTGGTTACTTCTCTAATGAAAATATGCTTTTAAAGATGATTTGGACTTTTAAAAAATCATCATCATTTATTATCAGGGAAATGAAAGTCAAAACTACAGTAAAATACCAACTCACACCTGTCAGAATGTCCATATAAAAAGACCAGAAATAATAAGTGTTGACTAGGATGTTGAATAAAAGGAAGCTGTAGATTGTTAATTGAAAATAACTGGTCCATGAAACTAGTGTGGACGTTTCTCAAAAGATTAAAAATTGATCTACCCTATGCGAGAAGATGATGTGTGATCTAAAAACTCAACTCTTAGGTATCTACCTGAAGGATGCAAAAACACCAACGTGAGAGGATGTGCACACCCCTGATGTTCACTGCAGTATTATTTACTATAGCCAAGATATGGAAACAGTCATGTCTAAAAAGAAGTGAGCGGACTAGGAGATGTAGTCGAGATACACAATGGAATATTGCTCATATATTTAAAAAAGAAAAACTCTTGCTATTTGCAACAACATGAATGGAAATTGCAGGGAACTGTGATAAGCAAAATAAGTCAGAAGGGGAAAGACACATATCATAATGGTGTCACTTACATGAAGACTATAGAAAAACAGAACTATAGATTGCATAAAATCAAATGAATAACATGAACTAGAAATCTGACTACAGAATTGACTACAGAGGGGGAGGAATAAGAAGAAGAACAAAGAAGAGAATGGACACAATGGACTATGATGAAGGACTTTTGGTGCTTTTGTGGTGGATGTGATGTAATCATGTACACCTGAAGAGTGTGAGCCTACACTTCAAATATAGTGTCGTAGCCAAATGTTACCTCAATTAATAATAATAATAATAATAGATTGAATTTTAAATACAGAAGAGTGTAGGCTCATAATTTCATTATATCTTCATTATGAAAATTCTCACAGTAGTCTATAATTACATGAATCCTCTTAAAATACACCACACAGAGAAATGTCTTTATAGTAATATTTCCAAATAAAAATTCAAATCATAATAATTAAGTTTGTTACATTTTAAGAATTTCATCCTAAAAATGAGTTCATAAAATCTATGTGTTTAAAAATGCTGAGTAATATAGGAGGGATATAGAAAAATAAAACAAAAGTAGATAAAACCAAAGTGAAGAGTAACTCTAAAGAACTGACTATAGAGCTGACATTACCAGAGAGGAGTGGGGATAAAATGAGAAAGAAATGGACTATATGGTAGGAGATTACAGATGTTTTATTGATGAACATGGTATGGTAACACCACTCATGAGGGGAGATTGTATACATCTAAAGTACAAACAACAATGCAAATCAATGTTACCTCATTAAAAAAAAAAAAGGAAATTATTTTCTTTTCTCTAAATAACCTCCTGAGACAGTTTAAAATGAAATTCTGTAGTCATTTGTCTAAGTGCACCAAGGTGATAGAGTGAGGAGTGCAAAATCCAATAATTTAAGAGTCTCAAGATCCCAGTAAGGGGGAAAAAAGGCTGAGCCTGATACATGTCTGAAAATTACTAAGTATCTCAATAGTTAAACACACAAAAGATTTCTCTGGTATCTTGGTTTAGCTATATAAAATGTTTTTAATATTATTTATTTTCTTCTTTGGATCGCAATCTCTGTGTTTTTTGGAATACCTCCCTCCTCCCTCTGGTGCCCCTTCCATTCTCTCCAACCCCATTCTTTGTTGTTTACTAGTTGTGCTAAGTCCATAAGTCTCTTTCCTATGACAGAGTCCTTTCACTGGGTGAGGGACTGTGTTGTTGGAACCAGGTGAAATTTGCTGGTAGGTTTTCAGTCTTAAGTTGCCTTTGGTGGCCAGTCTGTATTCATTTGTGATCTGTCCATGTTTTCTTGCTGCAGACCTTCTCCAATCCCATCTCTGCTGTTTTGCTGCTTTACTTTATGGCACTGGTGTCAGATTTAGGGGGTCTCACCCCCCACCAGTGCTGGTATTGAAGTTTCTCTGTGAATACAGGTATCTATGAATGGTCTAAAATATCATCTCCTCTGCCTCAGTTTGCAGTTTTGATGTGGGGCTGATTACCCTATTTTTGGCCATCCTCTCCTCTTCTGTAGTGTGGGGAGGAGGTGTTGCTCTTCATGAAGTCATCTCCAAAATGAGGTTCCAGGCCTGGTGAGCGCATAAGTGCACATGGTGACATCGTGTCTCTACAACTGTTTCTCTTGTCTCGCATGCACTGGTTCTGTCAGTTGTCCATCTGCTGTGTCCATCTCAGTCTTGTGGGCTGGATTTTTGCATGATTACTCATCTGTTCTATAATGGGGTTTGTGTTGCATGTGTTCTTGATCCTCTGAAGTTTAGCTGGAGTGAGAGCATGAAATGGGCTTCTCCCCTCCATCACCCCCCACCTCTGTCCACCTGCGTGCTGGTACCTCCTTGCGCGAGGTCAGGCCCAGATGGCTGAGCCTGTGCTAGGAGCAGAGGGAAACATGGCTGCACTGATCCAGGCTGCAAATGGCTGCCCTGTGCAGCAGCCACCCGCTGGTGGGTGAAGCAACCATAGCCCATCCCATCCCCCCCTCTAGGGCTCACCCAGCTTAGGGGGCTTACCCAGGAACCTTCACCCCCTTTGCTCCGGACTGGCAAGTGAACTCAGATGGCTAGGCACCCGGGCACACAGGCAGCCTGCAGGTGGCTGCCTGCTCTGGTTTAGCTATATAAAAATTTAACTTTCAAATATAAAAATTGAGATATATTGTCTTGTTTACCAGAATGGGTATTTTAGTAAAATGGTGGGATATTTAGAAAAAAAATTAATCATGTGTATAAGTTTCAAACATTAAATAGAAAAAAACTGTTTCAGTATACAATTCTCAGAACTTGTCAAAAACTGTGAATCAAGGGCTCCTTTTTTCCCTGCAAATAGTGGTTAGTTTTAGTAAAACTTTGAAACAAAAGAAGAGTAGAATTTCTCAGTGGCATTTCAGCATGTATCATTATTATTTGTACTTTCTGTTCTGTGTAAGGCCTTTAAAGGTGATCAGATCTATATGAAAACAAAATATGTTCACTGTGCATATGAGGAAGACTAAATAAGCCAAAAAATATGAAACTCTTAGTGATAGGGTATGTCCCCCCACCCCCATTGTCTCCTGTTTAAGATTGCAGATTTCAAGAACAGGTATGCTAAAATGTGAGAATGACCTTAGTTGGAATTTCACTTCAGGTAGATGCAGGGGGAGAAAGAAATGAAATGGTCAAGGTGAAACAGGTTTCCTGGAAAGCGGGAAATCAGGATTTAAAGTGTATGGAAACAAAGAGAGAGGAGTTGGATTTCAATATGGAGATCGGATATAGAGAGAGATTTAATGGAGGGGAGATGGGAATCAGCCATCTTGTAGAGTAAAGATGTGAGCCATGTGGACTTGGCCAAAGGCCACCAGGGACCTGCAGCCCTTGATTGGCCTGGGCTAGCCGCAAGTGTACTAAAGGTGGTTAAGGAGTTTGCAGGTTTGAACTCCATGTTGGAGTTTGTTTCTCTGAGTTTGACTTGTGTCTGAAAGAAGCCATGCAAAAGTTAGGCCTGAAAAGAAAGTGGACTTTGCTGGTTTGACACCATGGAGTTTTTGCTACCTAGAAGAAAGGGGAACACAGTGTGGAAGACAAGGAGGAACAAGCCAAGGGAGCAGCCAAAGGAACATGTCTTCAAGTGTCTGAAGATGAACTCTGACTGGACATTGGTGAGATAATCAGGACTGAGAGACTGAGGGGCAATTTGGGGAAAAGGACTTTGGACAATGCTGAGAAAGGTTTTGGACAATATTCAAGTAATCTGAGTCTTACACATTCCTTTTGTAGTTATTAGGATAATTACTAAATCACTTGGTTAGAAATAAATTAGTCTGCACTGAGAGTCTTGCATTGGTTTGGTATTTTATTTGAGAAGACTGGGGATGGTTGAAAGAACCCACAAGAGTTCAAACTGTGTTTCTAAGTTTTTCTTTTTAGGTTTGAAAGAGGGAAAGAAAGCAGAGAGAAGCTGGTAGCTGATGCTTGCATATCAATAGTAGGCAGGTACAGTGAAACTGCTAATGGCCTGCTTGCATCCTGCTTTGTAGAGAGAAACTAGCAAAGGTATTCAAGGTTAAGGTAAAGGTTAAAGGTAAATGGCCTGCTTATAGCCTGCTTCCTAGGGAGAGAAGCAGGCATAGGTGTTCAAGTTAAAGGCAATTGTAATTTAACTGCTAGTAGCCTGCTCCGGAGAGAGAAGCAGACCTATATGTATTAAAGTCAAGGCAAAAATTCCCTTTGGGTCACCTACTTTCATTAGAGCTACACAACAAAATAATAAAAATGAATGCAAATGTGTTTAAGTGGTTCTCCTACCAGACAAACTTAGTAACTATACAATGTTAACCATAACAGAATTAGAAAAAAATACATAGAAAAAATACATAGAAAAAAAATAGAAAAACAAATGTAAATGCATTTAAGGGCTTTTCCTGCCCTAAGGACTTAGGAAATATACGATGTTACCATAATAGAGTGAGAAAAAAATACATAGAAAAATACATAGAAATTATATATATGATTCATAAAAGGTTTTAAAATATTTGTCAAAATATTCATCCATGCATCACATTTCTAAATCAAGTTTGAAGTATATAATTCAATGCAATATAATCATGCATTATACAGACATTTTTCTGATTAACAAACTGCACATAGGATAATGGTAGCCTTTAAAATCCCTACTCCTTAGAGACCTTGTGACCTCATAATATGGTAGATTACAGCTTCATACATATCATGTCTCCCATATTCTTGATAACATCATTTCCCCTGATGCTTGATTGAATATTGTGTTATTTTGTTCACTGTGGCCCCTAGGTACACAGGAGTCACCATTAATGTTGCCAACAAGGGACTGCATTGAGGGACTGATCTGCAAATAGAATTAAAAGTGATTAGGGGCTTTGGAAATGGAAATCAGTGATAGTTATTGCTCACCAATGAGGCCCATTCTACTCTACAATTGCTACAACATTGGACAAAAGCAAAATGATTAATGTTAAAGAATCTTCTCAACTGAGTGCAACACAACCAACAAATACCTGAGAGGGGCTATCTCAGGTCAGGAGCAATGTCTAATGACTGGATTGGAGGCCAGACCTATGTGCTCATCCTTCATAGGACCATGACAATCATGATCAAGCAAAAAATGTTTAATGTTGAAAAAAACAAAAAGCAAATAAACAAAAGCTATCTTATTGTGGTGTTGGATTTACAGCTAACTCTGGGTAGCCTAAACAACTCAAGAATCTTTTTTCATTACATCTGTGAAAGTGAGCAGGCTGAAAGCCCTGATAAAAACAGAAGTGAAAATTATTTGAAAAATTTGGATAAGATTAAATTAGATTAGATAACTTTAGATAAGAATTTACTCTTTAAGGGGTATCTTTAATATGAATAAAATGGTCCTTTCAGTCAAGGAGGCTGAATCAATACCAAGTTTTAAGACTTTTAAGGACAAGATAACAATCTTACTTGGGGAGAAATGTTATAGACTATGAATGAATTAAACTTTGTGATCTGGCACAGTAAGAATTGAGACCAGAATGGGGAAGGGGAAAGGGGGGTGGGGAATAAGGTGTACAATACAACCATGCAAACATGACCAATATTCTATGATAAGTACAAAAAAAAAAAGAATTATGAGGCCTTCAAGTATACCAATAAGCATAGATGGACAGTTGACTACAGGAACAAATAAGAGTCATAGAAGAATTAGTTTCTTTTCAGCTTGATCCACCTTCCCCTGAAATAATACAATGAAATCAAGAAGTACTATTTGAAGAAAGCATACCTTTCAGAATCTTGTTTGTGGTTGATAATGGTCTTCCACTTCCTCTTTCAACTGGTTTTCCTCATTCCTATGTTGAAATGGTGTCTCCCCCTTAAAATGCTTCTTCTTTTGATCCAATCAATTGATTAAGGATTTATAGCAATTCTGAAGTTCTACCACTGGAGAAGACCTCCACTCAAGTTACCATGCAACTCAGAAGACACTGTAGTGATTCTAGAAGCAGTACATATTTGGCTGTATTAAACCATTTGCTTCAGTTTGGGGTGATATAACAAAGGAAAGAGTGAGTGGCATCTGGAAGACACTAACAGGTTTATTTATGCCTTCTATATATTTGCCAAGATGAAGAGGTTGTAGAAATCAGAAAAGTTGCAATTGAGATGGAAAGCAAGTTTAACTCACAGGTGGATGAGAGTGAAATTGAGGTCCTCCTAAAAACAGTTGATGAATAACAAGTAATTGCTGGAACTTTAGTAGGAACACATAGCAGAAGGAGAAAAAATGAAATTTCAGGAGAAGAAAAAGATAAACCCTAAAGGAAATTCATCGTGCAAGTTTATCAGAAGTGTTTACAGAACTCAAGTTCTTAAATGCTTGAAAACATAAATGCCTGTCGATAAAATTGTTTTTACTAATACAAAGCAATGTCCATGTACATTATCACATTATAAATTTTAAAGCAAATGTATAATGTGAAGAAAAAGAAAAAAAAAACACCAATTAATCACCACTGGCTTATTTCTGAAGAAATGTAATACCTCCTCAAGAAAAGTTCCAGATAGGTCTTTAAGGGTGTTGTAGAGTAGGTGAGTTTAGTCAGGCTTTTCCTCCATTACCCTGTAACCAGCACTTGGGGTATTGTACTCTTCCCCATGATTATGCAGACCAATGGGTGTGTACATTTGCAGGTGTGCATACCTGGACCTAGGAGAGTGGTGATAATGGGACGTAGAGGGTATGTGATAGAACGAGAGACAAATATACACATGAAAATGATAGATCATGAGAGATTTCCAGAGAAAGCATACACAGAAAAAGAATATGAGGATTTCTGGGGGCTTGGAGGACTTGTTTGTCTCTCAGCACACCCCTCCAGTTGTTATCTGACTGATATGTCTGTGTAACTGCTAGAATCAATTAAGATGAGCAAAAGTGATTAAGAGGATGGTTGATGGGTGACAAGGTGGTGGGAGAACCTTGGGGTATAGAACAATGCCAAAACCACACATATTCAGTCATATAAAAATGTGCAATCAACTGCCCCAGCATTCTTCCAGAAGATTTGTTATCACAAGAGAAGAAGTTCCCTGCAAATTATTGCCCTCACTGGGATTCAATACAAAGTAGGAGGCAGTGATATTGACCATCTTAATCTTTATAGGCCTAGGCTGATGTGTGTGTCTTTTAGTTTTAAATAAAACCCTTAAAATAAAAAAAATGAAAATTTAAAAATAGGGAAAATCTTATAGAATAAGTACATAATAAAAATATTTTTGTGTTTATATTTTCAGATGCTTTCTGAGTCAAAAGGTTCCAAAAAGTTCATAAAGTGAAAAACCAAAAAGTTCATAAAGTGAAAAATCTTACAGCAAGTGGTTAATTTTTAATGAAGGACAAAAAAATAGTTTTATGAATGTAATGTAGAGTGCAGTGTTTCTAATGTAGAGTACAGTGTTTTTAAAGTTGATAGGTGTGTGCAGTAATGTCCTAAGGCCATCACATTCACTCTGCACAGATTCACCCAGAATGATTCACAACTGTGCAAAATCCATTTAAGATAAGTACCCTATGCCAGTGTACCATTTTTAAAAATCTTGTATATAGTAATATTTACCTTTTCTATGTCTAGTTTTCTTTAGATATCTGAACACCACTGTGTCACAATTACCTACAGTTTTCAGTACAGTAACATGATGGAAAGGGTTGTAAACCAGAAAAATAGTCTCTTCCCATAGACTTGGTTATAGGTTATACTATCTAAGTTTTCATAAATCCATTTAATGACATTCAATTAAAGACAAAATCACCTAATGATGTATTTCTAAGAACATAAAATATTGTTAAGCAAAATATGTCTGTAAATTCAGGTATAAAAAAAACTTTTCATGAATGCAATCAGTCAGCATTCTTATGTCTCTTCTATAGATGTTTGAGCCAGGTGTCTAATTTTAAGATCTAAAAATTGCTTATAATTCTGTATGCAATGGTATATGGAATGCTAGTTTAGAGATTAACCCATTACCACTATATTCACTAGTTATTTTGAATTTTAATAAGAGATTAAAAATAATTTCTAATGAAATCTTATTAGGTAGAAAAAGGAAGAAAATTTAGATAACTACCCATCCATTTACATTCAGATATTAAAGGTTTACTTTAAATGGCTAGAATAATATATTTATTTTATAATCTCTTTGAAAACCCTGAGAATGCCATAGTTCAACAGCCATTAAATTAAAATTATATTGGTGATATATATTAAATATAAGGAATTAAAAAATGAACATACATAAAATATTCATGTTTATATCAGAAATTATCAAAAATAATGCCAAAATTATTTGACATAGGATATTATTTGAAATTTAAGATGTTACAAAAATTTACATTCTTGCCTTCATTTGAAGATCATTGAAACAGAGAGAAAAAAACTCTGTTTGATGAAATTAGGACTGAACTGTAATGTTTAAGTGCAAGAGCTGGAAGTTGACAGAGCAGTAAATACCTCAGCAAAGTGAGGATGCCGAAATGCTTGCTCCTGACAGATCCCAAATAAAAACAACACCTGAGGTATTAGTGGGGTATATAGAGTTTGCATATGGTATTGTGGAAGATATGGGTGATTATTGCCAATAAATCTGGAGGTTGATTTAAAAAGTAGACAGATTCAGTATTTGGAAAATGACAACAACTTTGAAACCCTGACGTCTTCTCTTCTAGCTCAGCCTAAGAATTAAGAAGTAAATTCTGGACTGGGAGGCACAAGGTCTGTACAAAGTCTTTAGTAAATGACAGTTTAAACCATGAGAGAGGAAGGAGGTTATTAATAAAAAATAGCTAGATGAATGATGAGAATGGCACAGAATTGGTTTCTCCTATTGGATATTCACTTAGAGGATTGTTTTCTGAAAAACTGGAAGCTAAGTGAGAAAGCCTCTAGATATTGAATCTTAGTACTCCACAAAATATTTCTCACTCCATGGTCATATTATGTTTAATTACACCAGATAGTGAACTTGTCCCTACCAAACTTTTAGTCATTTCTTTAGTATGAACTTTAAAATTTGAAGTACAAAGAGGAATCAGTATTTCTTAATGAAAACCTACATAAGGAAAGACATAAGCCAAACAAACTAGTGAGAGAGGGAGGAAAAGAAGCCAATAGGATAAAGTGTTCAAAATGTGCTTATCTTTAATTCATGTCTTCAGGGAGAAAGTTATTACATTTATAACAACAGCAAAAAACAAAACAAAAAAAAAACATACACAAAAAACCCTGATAACCACAAATTAAGTTACAACAACCAAAATAGTTTGAGTGAAGAATTAAAAATCAAATTGATAAAATCAATAAAATTGTAAGGAAATATGAAGCATATAAAATAAAAAGAACTGAATTCAGGGGAGTTGATATCATAGTAATGATAGTTTCTGAAAATATAGATTGTGTAAGTGAAAGCAACTGTTCAAAAAAATTTTAGACCATCCATTAAAAGTGGAAGGGTTCTGAAAGGATGTTGAGAATTAAATAAAAGAGAAATTCAACCCAAAGCATATGTAAACTTGCAGAACACTAGGAGTGAAATAAAGATTCTCTGTTCTTCCAGAGTGAAAACAAAATCACAAAGGAAATATTGTAAATAAACAAATTTACATCTTATTATCAACATATAAAGAAAGTAAAAAAGCAAGCAAGACATTCTTGCTAAAGGTTAGCTTTAGTACGGAGAACATCGAGATGAGAACACTATCATTTCTAACTCAATCAAATATGGTAATGATCTAGTTATTCTTTCTGTGGGATTTTTCCATCTTAACCCATACAAAATGCTTAGTGAATACAATTTATAGTGGAGAATTCTATTCTAAACAAATGAGGGTATTGCATCAGTGATTTTCTGATGAACAACAACTTGAAAGGGTAGTTTGCAAGACTCCTCTCTTAAAAACTAACTGGGAAATGTTTTTCACCAAAACAAGCATAATCCAAGAAAAAAGGAGATATGTCCAGATTGAAAGAGTAAGAGGAAGGAGAATGCTACAGGAAGAGAAAGAGTAGAAAAATCACTAACTTCTCCAATGTTTCTTCAACACTTATTATGTGCCAAGTATATTATTATCTTTAAATAATTGTCTACCATATGAATAAATCCCACAATTATACTATTGAGTGGGAGAAGTTAGCATATAAAAGTAAAACTATGTTATTTTAATTTCCATATAATTGAAAAGCAAGTCAGCTAACCTGGAGATCTTTATTCCGGTTGAAATTCTAAACTATAATGATGGAAAATAGATCTTAAAAAATGAAGTGCCAATATTTTAAAATCATAACTAGGGTACTTAACTTTTCAAACACAGAGAGCATTTTTTTTTTGCCAGAGAGAAAGTTTTAGGTCACAATAAAGATTTTGGGTGCACAAAATTGCACAAAGAAATAGGTTTTCAGAAGTGTGGATAAATTGCCTGTTGTGACTGGAAATCATCCCAAGTCTTTGTGTACCACTCCGTGAGCATAAGTGATTACCTCTAATTACATGAACCACATTTCTTAAGGAGTAAGAAGGAAAAATACTTTGTGTGCTCAAATTTTTCTTGGACCGATTTCGGCTTTTTCATTAGCATTCTTGTTCCCTCCAATTTCTACCCTCATTTGTACCTGGTAAACAGTTTTTAATATTTCCTCTTCCCTTTTCATTCAAATGCTGACCTTTATATTTCAAAAGAAAATTAGTGGTGAGGAAATCTCCTCTACTCCCACCTTCAGTCACATCCAAAAAGCAGAGGGCAAATTATTCAACTTGAAGTTTGAATATTTTTCTCTTAGCACTTATATCTACTAACAGCTAAAACTTTTCTATCCTATACCACTAAAAGAGATTGCTTTTCAGTGTAGGATAACCCTTAAACTGGCTAACTCCATTATAGAGATAGTTTTTATTTTGTACTATTTTAAATAGAAATTATCTTTTAGAATTTAATGGGCTAAGAAGTAAAAATATCATTGAATAAAGGAGATGTTACTATATCTAATTGGCATGGATATAACAATGATTCTGTGATTCTATTCTGATTCCCACGGATCTTTGTCTGACTTTTACCATATAACCCTCTTCAAATGTTGAGATTTCAAGTAAGGAGTATTTATTGCAGATCTCACAATCAGAGAGGAACAGGGAATACCTGCAGTGATGCTCAGAACCTGAGAATAGGGGCAGACCCTGGTTTTATGGGTTTGATTACTGGGATCTGTAGGAGAGAACATGTTTTTGGGGGTGAGCTACCCTGGACCATGAGCAGACATGCCGAAAGACTTAGGTCACTTCTAAGTCCATATTTGTCATCTCATCAGAACTTCATCAGGTTTCAGCTGACTTCAGCTGGAACTTTGCCATAAGGCAGGAAGCTTCTATAGGGTGAAAGGTCTGTTTGCCACAAGAGATTGACTGGGTTGGTCTATTAGCCTGGGGATTTAATAACTGGGAGCATAGGCAAGTCAGGGATCATCTAACATTGTTTTATTTTTGAAAAAAAATATCATGACTAACTTATATTAAGAATCACTTGCTATTCAACTTTTGATATATAACTTTTAGTTAAAAGAGAATTCACTTTAAATGTGTTCAAGTGAAGTAATTTAAAGGCATATCTAGGGATAGGTATGTGTCTTTAAAAGTGTCATATATATGGAGTTTTTATTTCTGCAATGTTCAGTTGCCTTTTTAGTAATTTTTTTTCATGGTGTAGTTACTTCATGTTAATATGCAAACACTTAAATGTTAATGTCATTTTAATAACAATAGTAAAAATGCCTCTAAAGGCAATAATATGTCTCAAAAATATGGTTATAAGAATGGGGAACAATACAGTAAGTCATTGTGCTCTTCAATAATTCATAATTTCGTTAGCATTGATATTCATTACCTCAGTTTTAAGAATAATTTGTTCCTGTAACTCTGTTGGAAATATGCATATTTGTTTAGACAGAGGGACATGCCCTCAGGTTTAATGTCTAGCTTAAATGAACAATTAGCTTTGTGATTTTAAAAAGCAGCTGATGAAAAGAGTTTTATGCAGGAACTTGTTTGATATATGTGAGAAAAAGAGTTTGTCAATATGACACACATTCAATAGAATTTTTTTCCATCGAGAATACATTTTAATGATATTCTAGTGCAACTGGAAGATTAAATTTAAAAACAGAAACAACTAGAATTTTAGCCTCAAAAATCACCCCTCAAAAGAAAAAAAATAGGTGTTTTATCATCTAAACTAAGTAATAATAATCACTTCTCATGATACTGTAAATATGTAGCAGCAAAAAGCAAATGGTGTCACTATAAGAAAACTTAATTTCTCTGTGGTTTTAATGAAATGAAAATACGTTTCTACATCACTTCTGTGGAATTAAATTTTACTTATATATAAAGGATCTCAATCAAGTGACAAATTATACAACTTCTTCCAATAAATGACACTTAAAAGAAGGGAGGTTTGTATTGCTGATTCAAACACATATCTTATAGATATTTTGAGAAATATTACATTAAATTCTAGAAACATGAAACCCAAACATAAAATAAAAGGACTATTTAAAAATCCAGGATAGTTTTTCTAACTCTAAAAATCACCTTCAATTTAACATCAAGAACACTGATTTTACACTGTTGGTGAGATATTCAAACAGTGCAGTTAATTGAGGAAATCTTTACAGTAAAGTGATGGGTACTGTTTCTTGCATACATTTTTCTTTCTGGGATTTATTTAAAATCTAAGCATCAGTAAATCAAAACTTCCTTTATTCTAGGGAAATGAGTTTTTCCATATCTTAAACTATTACTGAACACTTGATAGTCATCTTTGTTGCTGTAATAACGATTGAGACAAATTCCCTGAGTTCTTTACCATTATAAATTTTATTTTGTTATTAGTAGATTTTTCATCTATCTTTTCATGTAGTTCAATGAAAAGAAAAAAAATCAAATTGCCAATTGACCTGTGGTTCCCAGTTGTGATGAATGCATTTGGAAATGGCAAGAGATATTAAAATTAAAGATATTTGCAATTCAACCAAATTGATATATTTTTAGTGACTCCAGGTCACTATCCTAATCATTTTTATCATCATATAATCATATTTATTGGACTCCATCATTGGGATATAGTCAAAGAAAAACGCAAAGACTAGACTTCATAAATGTCTGAAGACATATGTCTCTTGATGTACAGTTCAATAAAGTAAAATTATTATTTATTTCATCTGAATTTGGGGCCATATTCTTGCTTGTGGTCTCTCTGTATTTAGAGAAGCTTTAATTCTATTGGTTTTATCATATTTTTGCTTTAATTCCATAGCTATAATTAAAGTTATTTATAGCAAAGTCTGCAAAAATATCATTTTTGAAGATGAGTCAGTCTGAGATCAATTAAGTTTAGGACACTTGCAGAGATAACATCAATGTCTCTTCTATTACAACATCCATGTGCATGTTCCACCAGTTGGTCACATTACAAAGATGGCAAAACACACATACATATACACACACACATACACACACACAACAAGAAAATCAGATGCTATGGAATCAATTCTTGAGGGGAAAGATGAAAAAACAAAACTTAGGTGATCTTTGCTTCTCTTGTCTCTCCATGAATAAATCAAGAATACTAATCTTGGTGAGTTTTCTTGGACTGGCTTTAAATGCACCCATACAGACTTTACAGATCAAATAAGAAGCTAGTGTACCATACCATACACTATGTCACACTGTACTAGCAGAGAACAAATTAAATGGTCCAGAGAGACTTTTTGTCCTTTGTTGCACCATTTTATGCTTAATAACTACATTTACATTCACAAACTACAATATAGAAAATGTGGTGGAACAGTTTACAAACTAAGGCCACTGAGCACAGTCCAAGTGATGGTCTGTTTCATAAAGTACCAGAATTTAGAATGCTTTTACACTTCAAAAGGGCTACAAAACAAAATTTAAATAATACACAAAAATAATGTATACAAAAAGTAATAGATGGTCTAAAAAATCTGTTTTTAAAACTGAGTAACTTATTTTGTAGAACAGCTATATGTTGCTACACTTAAAGGAAAAGTATTTTGGCTTTTCATAATAGTGTATTATTCACTCGGACTTTATTAACTTTGAACTACTTAAAATATTTCTAGAGTTTTTAATTGGTTTTGAAATAAAGAATGCAGCATGAATATTTTCTATGTTCTTCCCTAAAAGTACACTGTGGGGGAATTTGTAGGAACTATCTGTTTTTATTTTTATTATTTATCAATGTATATACTCATTTTATTTTATTATAGCCTTTGAGACAACATTGGTTTACAACACTGTTTGTCCAAACTCTTAGAAGAGGGTGGTAGATATTGATTTTTGTTATAATCATAAAAGTAATTACAGTAGCTGGTCTAAAAAAATTACTCTGAGCCATAGTTCACATCCCAAAATCATAAATAAATGACAAATTATCATGGTTCAGATACTATAATAGCACAAGTTCCTAAATTAGTCTTTTCTAGATCCTATGTGTCTTATACTCTACTGGAATAGCTATCTTTTGACTTCATAAATTAAATCCTGCCAAGGCATTATTTCTTGAAATTTCTTGATACAAAAATGACTGGAAAATTTCTGTTAAAGATACACATAAAATTTCAAGAGATATTCACCCTAAGTTGTAATTAAAAAATGTGATTCCTTTTTAAAAGAGCTGTACTGTAAAATCAATAAAACGTTGGGTACCTATATCTATAAATCTATATTTAAACAATTATGGAAATATTCTCAAATTTTCATCCAAAATACCTGAAGACAATGTGCTTTATAGAACAGGCACAAGTAAGTGCTAAATAGTGGTGTGTTGTATAAAAGAAATAGCATATGACATGGTTTATAAATATGTATTTAATTTATTCCTTGTTAGAGAAAATGAGTCATGGATAATGAAAAAATTATTTAAAAGCAAAGTTTATTTGTAAATTAGACTGCCAGTATTAGATGGGTACCATTTGTTTTTATTTTATCAATGTTTCAAATGCATTAAATACCTTCTACATAATATAAAGTTATATGCTTGAACCATGAATATATATTAATGTGTAATATAAACCCATAACAGTTCTATAATAACAGATGTCTCTAGTCCACCTGTCTATGCAGCCACCTCTTGTTTTCTTTCTCTTTTTGCTAATAAACCTGGCCTTTTAAAATGTAAAGAAAAAAAGTTTATGACAAATATAAAGATAAACATCAACTTCCTGCTGCAAGTTTCAGATAGATAAGGTAGTTATAAATAATTAGAAAGAATAACTAGGATTTTAATATCATGCATAAGATAGGAGTAGGAATACACATGAAACTTTGCATAATAAATTAGTAAGAAAACAAAGTAAAGTGATAAAGGGATAATTAGTTCAAGTGGAATATACAGAAATGTGGACTAAAGCTCGTGAGGAAAATTAATCAGATATATACTATCAATGGGATGAATTTTATTAAAAAATATGATCATTACCATCTGGAGGGTGTGCTGCACAGCTAATTAAATGAATGAGCTTTGTTTTGGTACCAGGAGATATCAGTAGATGTGTATCAGTGCTCAGGCTAGTCTGTCTGTCATAATGGAAGGTAGTTCTATTTCTTCTAAAGTGCTACTGGAGAGAACTAAATTAAGTACTTTACAAAACCAGAGGCTCTTATATCCATGGAATACAAACAGCATTAAAGATCTTTAAGAGAAATGCATAACACAGGAACTTAAGGGAAAAGAATTTGTAAATAAAATCATAGAAGATAAATAATCTTGCCTGGACAAAATCATCAGAGTAACATTATGGAGGTATTTTAAGATTATATACATTTTAATATTTGATCACAATTCTTTTTCTAGAATGCACCATTAGTGCAGATAATCTTTGCAGTTATAACTTACACAGTAAATAAAGGAGGCACAAATGTTGTTTTTATGGGCTTATTTTGAATCTTATAAATGTTAGATTGAAAGAAACTTGCTAGTGGATACAGGTTGCTCAAATAGAAATTAGCAGCAGAGAGGAATCCTATATGAGGTTCTTCTAGTTTTCTCATTGCATTAAACATTACTAGAGTTTATCCCTCAGAATGTAACAGTTCAGATGTTTTAACTAATTTCTTAGTCTGACTTTTAGTATATATGAGTTTATTAGTAATTGTAAACAGAGCAGTCAATGATTCAAACAGCTAATCCTGGTACGATTGTAATTCTTATTAAATATTAGAGAATAACTGCTTTTTCCTCCTGCTTTGACACTAAATAAGTTATTGTGAATTGAATGCTGCTTTGTTTAGCTGTTACTTAAAAAAAAAAATCAGTAACATTATCTAATAAATTGAAAATGCTCGACCACAAATCTAATTACTCGACTTCCAGATCTGTAACCTTGTTCTCTGTATTTTCCCTCTATTCTGTGGTTTCCCTCTGTTAAGAATACCATTAATTGTTTTTGCATGGCCCATTTCAATTCATATTCCCAAAATAAATATTAATTAATTGCCAATTTGGAGATTAGAATATTAGAACCATTTTGACACAGAGAATATGAAAATTTCTTCATATTAGTGAAATATAGTATAAAATATTTAGAATTTGGAAAATTTGGAAATTAAATTAAAAGTAAAATTGATCCAATCGGCATGCCAACAACTTTACTTTTTGCTGTGGACAATTTAAAGGCTGCTTTTTTATCTTCTGAATATCAAACTTTTTTTCCAACATCTATTTATGAGAAATTTTTTTTCAAAAAAAAGGAAGGTGACTTCAGTTTGGTCACAAATACAAGGACATCTCATTTTCAGAGCTAAATAGGAGTGAACTGCCTAAAGTGTGAAAAGCTATTTCTCAACTAAAATAGGAAAAGATCAGATCAGACCACCTGTGATCACTACCCGTATCTAGCACAAATAGCCCTGGTGAGAGAACGAAATCAGTTCATTTTCTTCTTATGAACAAGGTATGTTTGCCAGAGGTTTGTTGTTTTCCTGTCTCTCACTCATATAGAGAAATAATAAGTCAGATTTTCCCCAGAGCTGAAGTCACTCTCTGATATTAATGTTAGATACTCAAGAAAAGGATACCACTTTTTTCTGACCCATAATATTTCCTTCAATGCATTGTTTCTAAAACGGAGTATTCAAAACAAATTGAATACTATGAAATGTTTATTTTTCAATTGAAAGTCTGTGTATATGTATGCATGTATGTCTATATGTTCATATTTATTCTCATGCATGTCACTTGAAGTGGTTTATGAGTGTAATTTATGAAGATCTAAGATTAATTTCTTGTTATAATTATATTTAAGAGAATAGAGATCCCTAATGTATGAAATAATGCATCTGAGATACTTTTTGCATCAAATATTTAGCAATTTTAATAAATATAGCAAATTAAAAAACCTATGTTGAAAAATCTTTTAGAATTTTTTTTATGAACATTCAAATTTAGAAAGAAATTTACTGGTACTGGTATGATCATAGGGAATTTATTTCGGCTTTCTGAATATCATTTTTTTTTAAAGTTTAAAAAACAGCATGTTGAAACATTGCATCTG
This sequence comes from Uropsilus gracilis, assembly GCA_004024945.1. Taxonomy (NCBI): domain Eukaryota; kingdom Metazoa; phylum Chordata; class Mammalia; order Eulipotyphla; family Talpidae; genus Uropsilus; species Uropsilus gracilis. The sequence goes on from PVHY01004699.1 coordinate 24,733, forward strand.
TGACTACTTATAAAATATGTTTCTTTAATTCTGTGATTCAAAGTATTATCAGCATAACAGATGTATCAACTTCAGCACTCTAGTATTCTTTATCCTTCAGATTCAAACTTTCTTTCATGCAGTTAATGCCTATTGAATGTCTATCATGTGTCAGGGTGTTTGTTAGAAAGAACGGGAGAAATGACACCAACCCCAACTTATCAGCAAAGAACAAAAAAGTAAATGATTAGCATAATATGTTTTGAAGCGGGCTTAATGATCAGTAGGCAAAAATAATTGCAATAAAATGAATAATCAGAATCAAAAAAGATATTAGAAAATTGATAAATTTGTACTTAGTTCTTAGTGCAGATTGTACTCTCATTATTTCTTGCCATTTTTTGTCTTTATTTTCTTGTATTTTGCCAGTTGAGAGTACTATATTCTTTATAATACATATCTCATGTACTCAAAAAGATCTTTATTATTTATCAAAACTACAATGAGGAACCATTTTACACCTGTGAAAATGAGCAATAATAAAATGACAAGAAATAATATCTGTTGGTTAGAGTGTGAAGTAAAAGGGGCATTCATTCACTTTTGGTGGGAAAGTAGACTGATGTATTTGCTATGAAAAATAGTATATCAATTTCTCAAAATACAAAGATAGATATAGGATATAACATCTCTATTTATTGGTCTCTACACACACAAAGGATGTAAAAACACTGAATCAAAAGCAACTATACACTCCTATGTTCATTTCAGAATTACTTAGAATTACAAAGTTATAAAAACAACCTAAGTGCCCAACAAAAGAAGAGTGAATAAAGAAGATGTGGCATATATGCACAATGGAATACTGCTCACCTATTTAAAAAAAAATCATGCTATTTGTGACAACATGAGTGGACTCAAGAGGATGCGAGGATTATGCTAAGCAAAACAAGAAAGAGAAATAAATGTGAGATGATTATACTTGTGTGGAAATAAACAAAACAAAGGAACATGCAAAACTTAAAAAAAAAGTCTTTTGAAATTTGACAACAGGGGAGGCTACCACAGGGGTTTCTGAAAGGGAGGGCAGAGTCAGGAGGAGGCACAATGCACTACAGTGGAAGTTATGGGTTTTAGGTAGTAACTGTTGTAGTAACATACATCTGAAGAGGTTTGAACCTATAATCCTAAATCACACACAGTGTTGAAAACCAATGTTACCTCAAAAAAAAAAAAGTGACTTTTTAAAAAGTGTTTTAGAAGTGTCAACAATTTAACAGATATTTTATATCTAAATTTGTCCTTAGAAACTATAAAATGGAGGCAGCCACCTGAGGGCTACCTGCACGCCTGGGTCCCTAGTCGTCCAAGCTCCCTTGGGGAGCGAAGGGGGTTAAGGATCCTGAGTAAGCCCCCTATCCGGGTGAGCCATGGTGGGGGAGACAAGAAAGGGGTTATGGTGGCCCCACCCACCAGTGGATGGCTGCTGCACAGGGCACAGAGCAGATCAGCCTGTATCAGTGGAGCCATATTGCCGCCTGCTCATAACCCAAGGGGAGCATGGAAGGGCGCAGGCTCAGTCATCCAGGCCCCGCCCCCATGCAGGGAGGAACCAGTATGGGCAGGGAGGCAGGTGGGCGGGTGGGGGGAGGAGGAGGAGCCCCTTCCATATCGCTCTCACTCAAGCTAAACTTCAAGAGGAGAAAGAACATACACAACACAATCCCCATCATAGAACGGGTGAAGGATCATGCAAAATTCTACCCCACAAGCCTGAGATGGACACAGCAGATGGACAACAGGGAGAACCAGTGCATGCAAGACAAGAGGAACAACTGTAGAGACAAGATGTCAAAATGCGCACTTATGCGCTCACCGGACCAGGAAGACCGGGCCTTCATTTTGGAGATGTCTTCTAGGAGAGCAACACATCCTCCCCACACTACAGGAGAGGAGACAAAGGCCAAAAATGGGGTTATTGGCCCCACGTCAAAACTGCAAACAGAGGCAGAGGAAACGCTCTTCAAAGGCCATTCACAGATACCTGTATTCATAGAGAAACTTCATGACCAACACTGACTGGGGGTGAGACCTCCTAAATAAATCTGACATCAGAGCCATAAGGTAAAGCAACAAAGCAGCAGAGATGGGATTGGAGAAGATGGCCTGCAGCAAGAAAACATAGACAGATCACAAATGAATACAGACTGGCCACCCAAGGCAAACTTACGTCTGAAAACCTACCAGCAAGTTTCTGGTTCCAACAACATAGTCAGTAAAAGGACACTGCCATAGGAAAGAGACTAACGGACTTAGCACAACTAGTAAACAACAAAGAGTGGGGTTTGAGAGAATGGAAGGGGCACCAGAAGGAGGAGGAAAGGGAAGGTATCCCCAAAACCACTTACAGAGGTTATGATCTAAAGAACAAATAAATAATATTTTTTAAAAAGAAACTATAAAATGGCGCTTTCTATGAAAATAATTATCTTTTGTTTTTAAATGAAAGTTCATTCACTATCATGTATGTTTTAAAGAATTTCACTATGTAGAAAAATAATCTGTATCTATTATCCCCATTTATAAATACTAATGTTAGAAGTAAAATATTGTTCTATTGGATGATCTAATATGTGATTTTTAAAACATCTCTACTTTCCTGGAAACCAACTTTCAAAAAAATAGGATTTAATTTTATCCCATTTACCATAAAAAAATTAGGCTATCTAGCTCAGATCTGGATTAGTATTTGTACATCTTCTAATCTGTGACAGGATAACCTCAGGACAGACATCTGTATGTCTTGGATGAATTCACTTGTAACCATCTGCTCATGGGAGAGTAGGCTCTTCAAAATTAATTTGAACCTTTTATAAGACATTAAGGACACAGATTTTTCATTATTGCTGTACTCACTTATTTTGCTACAAGAGAAAATAAAAGCCCAGAATAGCACTAAATTTTAAAGCCTATCAATGACAATTTACTTTAAACAACCTAAACCCTGTGATACAATATTTAATATAAATAAATGCCAAAATAAATGGACATGTTGAATCTGATAGCTATACTTAGAATAAATAAACCTGAGAAATCTATAACGGACATAATAAGAAACGAACTATTAAAAACAATACAACTCTGATTCCAAAATGGTATTCTATGGGCCAGGCATGGTAGTGCATGCCTGTAAGGGGCAGCCTAGGAAGCCACAGCCGGGGCCAAGGATAGTGGTTCGAGTCCCACCGGGGGCACATAGCACGACCTAGTTCCAAATAAACATAGCTGGTCATGGTGGCGTGTGCCTATAATCCCAGCTACTTGGGAAGCTGAGGCGGGGGATTGCTTGAGTCTGTGGTACCCTGAACAAAATGAGCCTGTGGTACCACAGGCACAAATAGCAAGACCTAGTCTCAAACAAACAAACAAACAAACAAAAAACAAAAACCAACGGTATTCTTTGTTTTATGTTAAAGAAAATAGAGACAAACATGAATAAGCAGAAATCTTAGTTTATTTTTTTAATGTGTATATATAGTCAGATTTTATTTCATAACTAATATAAGTTCCACATATGGGGATAGAAGGTCCCCACTCTCTCTGATACCAGTCGCCTTTGTGAGATCTGTTGAATGTATCATTTTCAGAGACACTCAGGTCCATTAGCTTTATCATAAAATCTTTTATGATATTGTAAATCATTTACTTATCATAAATGATTTATTTATAAATTATTTATTTATAATAGATCTTGACATCTTTTTTCCTGATACACTAATGTGCTTTCTTTCTAGAATTTTTTAATATTAAATAATTTATTTATATATAAATTTTACATCTTTGTGATCTCTGGGGTTCACCCCTTCCCTGACTGTTCCTACCCTGTCCAACCTCCCCTCCCAGTTGTGTACTTTAATTTGGTGTTGGCTTGTTTTGAGTTTTCTTCATAGCTTTTGTTTATCTTTCCATGTACCATATAATAGTGAAACCATTTGGTTTCTTTTTCTTTTTGACTTGTTTCTGCTAATATAATTTCTTCTAAGTACATCCATGTTATTGTAAAATCATCCAATTTGTTGTTTATAATTGATGAGTATATATACCACATCTTTTTCATCCAGTCTTCTGTCTTGGGACATTTTGGCTGCTTCCAAGTCCTTGCAATTATAAATAGTACTGCAATAAACATCCGAGCACAGGTGTCTCTTGTACAAGCATTGCAGTATCCTTTGGGTAGATTCCCCAGAGAGCAGTGCTGGGTCATATGTTAGTTCCATTTTAATTAGTTTCAGGGCCCTCAACACAGTTTTCCATGGAGGTTGGACCAGTTTACATTCCCACCAGCAGTGTAAGAGTGTTCCCTTCTCTCCACATCCTCGCCAGCACTTGTTGTTGCCCGTTTTATGGATGTGGGCCATTCATACTGGTGTGTAAGGTGCTATCTCATTGTGGTTGTGATTTGCATTTCCCTTATTGGTAGTGACATTAAGCAATTTTTCATGTGCCTGTTGACCATTTGTATTTCCTCTTTGGAGAAGTGTCTTTTTAGTTCTCCCCATTTTTTGATTTGGCTTCTTGTTTTGTTTTTGTTTAGTTATGTGAGTTTCTTGTGGATTTTCATTATTAAACCCTTATTATTTTTGTGGAGGGCAAAATTTGTTTCCCATTCAGTTGGGCTTCTTTTTGTTTTCTCTGTTGTCTATTTTGCTGTATGGGAGCTGTTTAGTTTGATGTAGACCCATCTGTTTATGTTTTCCTTAGTTTTTTTTTTTTTTTTCCATCTGTAGATTTTTCCAGAAAGGGATTTCTGAATTGTACTTCATGGAGGGTTTTTCCCAAGTTTTCTTCTATGTATATTATGGTTTCAGGTCTGACATTTAAGTATTTTATCCATTTTGAGTTGGTTTTTGTACAAGTGTGAGGATGTTGTCTTGGTCCAATTTTTTGCAGGTCTTAGTCCATTTTCCCAGCACAATTTATTGAAGAGGCTATCTTTTTCCAGTGTAAATTTTTCCCTCCTTTGTCAAAGGTTAGTTGACTATATATGGGTGGTTTTATTTCCAGGCACTCAACTCTGTTCCTTTGGTCTGATTGTCTGTTGTTGAACCAGTATCATGCTGTTTTAATTATTATGGCCTTGTAGTATAACTTGAAATCTGGAATAGTTAAGCCTCCTTTCTTTCTTTTTTTGGCCAGGAGGCTTTTTGATATTCAAGGTCTTTTGCTATTTCGTATGAATTCTGTAAATTTTTTCTATCTCTTTAAAGAATGTCATTGGGATCTTTATAGGGATTGGACTGAAATGTAAATTGATTTTGGAAGGATGGCCATTTTGATGATGTTAATTCTTCCAATACAGAAATCTAAGTTTAAAACATGCTGAATTTCTGTGATTGAAGAACAAGAGCAAAATAAGACCTATCATATTGTTTACAATAACAAATTTGAGGGTACAAATACCTAGCAGGTGATCAGAGTCATGAATATTTCCATTTCCAATAGAATACAGAAACCATGATGATCATGTCTATAAAAGCATGAACAAATATATGAGAGAATTCCTGAGGTATTTTAAATAACAATAACCTACAGTTGAAATGTCTCAAATTTATTATTGTGGCACTCAATATACTTAAAGATCCTGGAGTATTATGGAATTATTACATAAGTCAATATATGTTTTGTGTAAAACCAAATTTTTGGTGGTTAAATAAAAGTCTCTTTTAAAATTAGGGACTTCTCAGAGATTTGTGTTTATCATTTTTGAGCTTTTCTTTTTTGGCTCAAAGTCTGCTGAAGGTTATTTGCCACAGAAGTTGAATTCATGCTAACTCCATCTCAACATGTCCTTCCAAGATCACTACAAGAGAAAATGGTCTTGCACTAATAATTTCTTTCTTTGACCAGGAAGTGCACACATTATATTTCTGCTCTCAATTCATTGGCTAAAAATAGTTGTGTAGTACTATCTAAAGGATAAAGGTAGGATATATAAGCCTCTATGTGGTAAGAAAATAATAATCACCATGTATGTGAATGAGCATGCATGTGTCTATGTGTGGATATGTTATGAACCCACATGCATAAGCATGTACTATATGTATATGTTTGCATTATTTATTTGGAAGAATTTAATTCCATATACAGCTGTCAGTTGAGTCTAGAAAATGTTTTAAATTTTATCATCTTTTAGCTTTGTTACCTGCCTTAATATATAAAATATTCTTAAATAATATATAAAAGAAAAAAACAAAGAATCAATTCTTAATTTCACTTGCATCAGAACACTTTCCCTTATACTATGCTGTTTCAACTTAAAGGAAAATATATAGTTTAGGTTACATGACTTTTAAAATAATTAGACTATTGAGCCAATATATCATTTATTTTACATCTCAGGATGATTGAATTGTGGTATATGAAAGACACAAATACTGCCCCCTTAAATTTTAGTGGTCAAGATATCAAATGTGCTACTTCATAAATGAGTCTCTTATATGCAAAGCACAGTAAGGAACATTGAACATTATTACATTTCCTTGTATATCTTTCTAATTTTTCTACAAAGAATCATGACTTTATTTTCACTTTTCTTTTGATGAAAGTGAACATCTAAAATAATGACATTTTCAAATTATTTAGGTCAAGGTATTTTGGACAAAATGAACATACAGGAAAATATTGGCAAACTTATCTCAGATAACAAACAAATTTAGAAAACATGTTAACTCTTTATATATCTTTCATTTTAGATGGGTGCAGTTAGTCTTTGGTGACCACTAGAATTGAATTTCCAAGTCTCCCTTAACAAAATAAATGATGATAAACACTACACTATAAGCTCCATAGCTTGGAGAATACATTGTCTATATTACATATTTTGGTAAGTTGGGGTGTCTCTGAATCATTTGCTTTAGAAAAATTGTAGCTGGAAGAAACATAAGGACTGATAACCTGATTGCCTCCTTTCAGAGATGATGGGACTAATTTTCAAAGTGCTTAGAATGGCTTCAGTCCCAAAAGTTCATGAGTGGCAGCGCCATGGCTAGAATCTGTTCTTTCTGATTTACATGACTTTTCTTTCATTTCAAATTACTTATTCTTTTTTTTTAATAAAGGGTAGATCCCTGAAACCATTTTTTTTATTATATTTCCAAATGTATCCTAGTCTTTTCTTTAGCTGTTCAAATTCCATTTTTAATTACAGCTATTTTATATACTCCACTAGGAGTATCAAGTGAGTATGACGTCAATAAAATACATGAACAGGCCTATTTATCTGAACAAATTAGTGGAGTTCTTTCTTTCCTTTATAAATGATCCACTGTGAGACTTCTTCTAGCCTCCAACTATGTAACTTCCATGCAACTACAAACAGAAAAGTCACATACTGTTAGCAATATAAACTCATAGTCACTGACTTTGGCTGGACCTCAATGGTGGCTGATGGTTTCATTGCTACTTTTGTTTTTTCTAGTTTCTAAAGTCAAACATTTCTATTTTTCATACTCCTCATCCTGTGTGGTTCCCAGCACATAGCCATGCCTCCAACTTCATCTCCTGCCACTTCATCTCCAGATCTATTTACCCTGTACTTACTTATTTGTAATTGATGAAATGATATTTTCTCAAAAAAATCTATTTTTTTTCTTTCATTGTTTTTAAAGAATATCTGTATGATTATACCTGTGCCTGTCTAGAGAGGGTATATGCTGATATTGATTCCTTCTAATTGAAACATTGTAAACAGTGGTGTATATTCACCAGGGTTTTCTTATTTCCCTTCAACTTCCTGCAAGTATAACAACTGTGTGTAGAACATTCTCAAGCATATCCATTTGTGAGAATTGCTTTTTAATTTAACATATGGAAGGGGAAGGAATGTTACATATACCACCTTGAGTTCAACTATATTTCTAACTAGGTGGTTTTAAAGTTCCCTTACATTCTCAATGCAGTGCTTCATTAGTCGTCCACTCACACACTTCAAGTATCAAACCTGGGATATTCCAGATTTTCTAACTTCAGTGATTTAACATGTTGTCTATAAATTTCAGATCTGCAACTTTTAAATTCGAATGTGGTGCATTTCCTTCATTGAATTTTATGTTTAAACATCTCTGATTAGGTGACTCCGCCAGTTGTTCTGAAATCGGGTCAAAAAGGACAAAAGCCACTAACCAACAAAACACAGGTTCACTTCACCTGCACGTAGCAGCTGCCATTCAAAATGCAGTTTAACAAGGTTTATTGGCAAGGGAATTCAACAGAGAAAAAAAAGTTCTCACAGTCACAGGTGGCTAGTTATCTTACCCTCGTCACCATTATCAGTCCCAAAGTTCCCATGTTGTCCCTTCACCTCTACAAACCTGAGTCAGGCATTCTACAAAGTTCCAGTCTTTCTCCATAGTCTTCTCTTTGCTTCCTCTCCCTCCAGTGTTCCAAGCTGCTCCACTTCTCCAAGGAAATTCAATCTTTTCTCATAATTGCTGATGTACAAATCATTTTTCCAAATCCCCAGTCATCTCCAGGTACCAGCTTTCCATGTCACCTTGCTGTGGTGCCACACTCTCCACACCAGTCACTATTCTGCCAGCCACCATGGCTCCTTGCCACCATCAGCTCACTCTTCCACAGGGCTTCTGCCCAGCTTGGTCACTCAGGTTACTCTTTACCAGCCTGCCATTCTTTTATCTCCTCTCCCCAAAAGTTGTGTCTCTAGTCTATGTCCCTTGCCTTTTTATCTCACTCTCTCTTTTTTGTTTTCTCCTAAAAACCAAAGGCTCCAATTTCCCTCTACACACCCTCCAGTTGATACATTTTCTCCTCCAGAATCCACACCTGGAATTTGCAAACAAGTAAAAGTATCTTCATCCTGTTTACACCATCTTTACCTCTGTGGTTTTCAGACACAGTTAATGTCATCATTGCCTAAATTTCAATACTGCCCATATTGGGGTCTTGGTTTCAGTTCTATTATGTTACATAGAAATAGATATATGACAGACAGACAGACAGACAGACAGACAGACAGACAGACAGACAGATAGATAGATAGATAGATAGATATGAAATCTAGATTAGGTACATAGATGCATTTACATATTTAGACAAATATATATATATATTTACTTATTCTAATGTTAACTAGCTATTTTAGGTAATACAAATGTTTCACATCACCATTTAATCAATTACGTTAATTAATATTTGTTTTACTTCATTAAAAATTACCTTTAAGTTTGATATAATAAAAATCATAAATTTCTTATCCTGTTATGTTATTTGTACATATGGTTTTTATTAATCAGATAATTTAGCAATTAAGGCACAACAATAGTATTTTATAATTTCTTTTACTTTTTGGGTTCCTTACATATTTATTTTAAATTGACATGGGATATTTGTTTGATGTACAAATTTAGCATATAATTAATATAATTTTATTTTCTCTTCAGTAACCCACATTTTCAATATCTCACAATTTTCATAAAATATGTATGTATGCATTCTCAACCCCCCTTTATTTTATTTTAAAGTTACATTTTGTTATTCTTGTAGCTATCTTAGAACAAAATTATCTCCATATTCTTACTAATTGATAGGACAAGTTCTCTTTATACTCTTTTTTGTTGCTGCTTAATGCATGTTTCCTATTTTCATAAGTTTCATTCAGTTGTCCATGGACTCATATTTTTCATATAATTTTTCTTGGATGGGTACATCAAACTCAAAAATATAGATGAACATTTGATTAACATCACATTGCATGTAGTAGCATACTTAAAATATTAAGTTGAATAGTCTTTATTTATACAGACCATATTTTATGCCATTTGTTAGAATTGCACATTGCTCTATATAGATTATATATATTTTGACTTAAATGTGTTCCTAAATTCTATAGCTTTAGGTTGCTATTACAAATGGTATCTTCATTTTTATAGGACTTTCTTTTATTGATACTTAGTAGAATCACAGTTAAACCCATTGGCTCTAAGTGTATATTTGATCATTGATAAAAGTATAAGCTTGTGCAATGCTTACCCATAGCAACATATATTTTCTTTATCCCATTAATCTTCCTCTGACCTCTGATATATATATATATATATATATATACTATATATATAGTATAGTATATATATACTATACTATACTATATTTACTTTTGCATAATTTTAAAAATTAACATAAATTCGAGCCGGGCAGCTTCAGCTCGTGCCTATAAGCTTCAGCCTATGGAGTGGCCAGGGCTAGGATTGCGGTTTGAGTCCTGCCTGGGGCCTGTAGAGAGACCTAGTTCCAAAAAAATAGCTGGTTGTGGTGGCACATGCCTGTAATCCCAGCTACTTGGGAAGCTGAGGCTGGGGATTGCTTGAGTCTGTGGTATCCCGGGCAACGAGAGCCTGCGGTTTCCACGGGCAAAAATAGTGGGACCTAGTCTCAAAAAAAAAAAAAAATTAACATAAATTCATTGTTTATGTCTATATATGAAATTGATCAATTGCAGAGTAAGTGAATGTAAGATTTTTATGACTTATTTTTTTAAGTTTGGAGTTTTCATTGTCCATCAATAAGAACATTCAGGTGGCTCCACACTCCCATCAATATTTGTTATTGTCAAATTTTTAAGGTAAACGATTCTCTTCTTTAGAAACTAAAAGGTAACCGTTAAGTACCATTATTTTGTGCTATTCAATTAATATTTTTGAATTTTTATATCATTGTGACTGCTTTGTATTATTTTCCTATGGTAAACCCTGATTTTCACGGTAAGAAATATAATACAAATTTCTCCCTAGCAATCTTATAAAAACCTACACAAGAGGAAGATATATACCCTCATTCTCTTTTTGTTTCTCCCCTGATACTGTAACATGATTACTAAGCCTACTTTTTAATCAGATGAACATTCCTCAAATTTTAGCAAATTATGAAAGACTATTTATATTCAAGCAATCAAAATAGTGGGAAAAAAATACGGAAAATTCCCCCCCCCCAAAAAAAAGGTGCAGTTACAATCACGAATAGGAATATCTACCAACTAATACATGATATTTTCAAAGACGTTTAATTTTATTGGGTAAAAATCATGTTAATCTTTAAATGGCATTTCTACATGTCATTTATATTCAGTGTGTGCGATATTTTCATTACCTTCTGTTAAAACACATACACACAACAAAAAACTCTTGCATCATAATTTTCCATTTGAAAACAGGAAACTAAATATTCAAACAAAGCAAATATAAAGTCTGTGGAATTAGGAAGTGGATAGTCAGGAAGAAATGTTCATTTTAGCCAAGACCAAGTTTTGGAAACAAACTGACAATACTAACTGCGTTTTATTAAAAATCATTTCGCTGCTTCAATGTGCGTGGCAAACGGCTGCAAGTGTTGGGTGTAGATAAGCTGAAAGCAAGATGGCTGAAAGGTACATTTTCTAATCAACTTTCTGAATTATCGTTGACTCCTACTATGGCCTTACATGTGACCTAATTATGAAGCATAACATGCCAATATTTTCATAACAAAAAATGAAAATTGGTCCTTTAATTCTTTGGAAATGGTTCATGATGTTATCCTTGTCCTGTTACTTCAATGAATTTTAGATATCCTCTTCCCCTTAAACTTTGTCTTCTGACTAAAAACTGGCAGACACCAATTTTTGGTGACATCACTTTCATTCTCTGTTCCTTTATGCACAACTTGCAAGTTCTCAGAATTATATATTTCAGTTGATATTTTTTCCCTGAGGCCATGGTTGGGTAAAGTCTTTTAAAAATGAACTTTATTTAAGGCATGGCCAAAGTGTTTTGTTTTTTTTTTTTTTCTTCTTTTTTTAGGTAGGCAGTAAAGACTTGAGAATTCAAAATAACATGCTTAGGTATGTTTAGGAAGAGTAGGATGAGAATAGTTTAGCTGGTATTTATTTTCCTGCCTTATGCTCAAAAAGTTTCACTGAACTTACTTTTATATTAATCGTCCTTTGCTTATATGCTCCCCACCCCATTCTGATTTTTCACCTTTAGATTTTTTCTCTCTTTTTTTGCAGAAGAAGGTAGTTGTTTTATTTTTTTGACCAAAAGAAAAGGCATGTTAAAGAAACTATAGTTTCTAGACTGCAATCATGCTTGAAAATATGTGCATGGAAAGGTAACTAAGAGCATTTAAAGAAATAGACACAAAAATTCCGATGTAGAAGGATTCTGTAACTGAAATTTATACATAGTTATAAACCAATATTATTTCAATATTTTTAAGAAATATATTTTTTAAATCCATGTTGACTTTATGTTGCTAAATACAATACAAGTTGGAGAAGAATAGAAAGATGAATGAGTACTAAACTTTTTCAGCTATTCTGGGGGTAATGACAACGAAGTAAATAAGTAGAGGTAGTTAAGGAGTGAGAATGGTTGAATTCTTGCAATGTATAGTGAAACAGGAAATTTTTTGTGAGGTTTTTGTTGGTGGTGTATCCTTTAGGACACTAATGATATAGACATGTCAAATAAGCAAAGAGAATAATAATTTAACCTCATAGTATTGATACATAAAACAATAAAAATAGTTTCTGATTGGTGAGGCTAAAAGCAAAGCTATTGTTCAATTGATAATTGAATTGCCATAAAAGCAAAAGTGGTAACAGCAATATAAAATGGGATAAATATAAGAAAGTTTGTTGACCTTAAAATGGTAGAAAATAATGAGAAGTCAGGAAAGAGAAATGGGTAAAGCCAGGAAATATTTAAAATATTGAAGAATGATACTGTTGATAGAATTGTTTAGATGGAACTTGTGTCAGGGAAAGTTAGCAGAACTGTGAGTAAGATGGATTCAATCCTGCAGTCTGAGAAGTGGTAGGACAACCAAACCAACTGCTATCTTTACAGATACATCTTCTCAGCTGTAGCAGCATCCTTAAGAAACTTGGAAAGTTTCATATTACACATGGTTGCTGACAAAAGAAAGAAATCTTCTTAATAAACCCTGCTCTAAACCAACTAGTCTGGTGATGGTGAAACACTGAGTATATTCATAACAATAAATGATTCATAGAAAACAAAAGGCTCAAGGAAATTAATAACTCACGATGTTATTCATAAGTGAAAAAAGTGACTAAAATGAAAACAGATAATAAGCTAGTATGTTAGTGTTGCTATAACAAAATATCAGAGACTGGTGTGGCATAAAGAACAGAGGTTCATCTTTTTAGAGTTCTGGGAGCCAGACATCTGATATGAAGTCATCACTAAGGTTGGTTTCTTTTGAGGTATCTCCCTTCAGAAGAATACAATGCAGAGCTTCCTGCTAAATCATGTTGTAACTCAAATCTGGGCCAGAGCTTCCCTCACTTCAGAATGTGGTTCTTCTTTCATGGTTATTTTTCATATGGGCATTGGGATGTCACCTTGAGGACAGAAAACATTCTTGTGGGCCTGTGTTCTGAAACACAATTTCTCATTTTATGAAAATTGTTTGTTTTTTAGCCCTGTTTACTTAAAAAAATTATTTATATATAAATTTCACATCTTTGTAATTCCAGGGATTTACCCCCCTCCCCTCTTTGACCATTACCACCCTCTACCCCCACCCTGAGTTGTGTACTTCAGTTTGGTCATTAGTTTGTTTTAACTTTTGTTTATTTTGGCTTTTATTGATTTTTTTTCCTATATTCCATGCATTAATGAAACCAGTTGGTTTCTGTCTTTTTCTTTTTGACTTGTTTCTGCTAATATGATTTCTTCTAAGTCCATCCATGTTACCATAAAATCATCAAACTTGTCATTTTTAATTGATGTGTACATATACTACATCTTTTTTCATCCAGTCATCTGTCTTGGGACATTTAGGTAGCTTCCAAGTTCTTGATTTATAAATAGTGCTGCAGTAAACAGGTGTTCCTTTCCTTTGTACCCACTTTGAGGTCTCCTTTGGGTAGATTCCCAAGAGACTAATTGCTGGGTCAAATGGTAGCTTCTTTTTTTTTAATTGAGGATCCTTCACACAGCTTTCCATAGTGGTTTGCATTTCCACCAACAGTGTAAGAGTGTTCCTTTCTCTCCACATCCCCGATAGCAATTGTTATTGCCCATTTTATGGATGTGGGCCATCTTACTGTTGTAGTGTGGTATCTCATTGTGATTTGCATTTCCCTGATTGCTAGTGATGTTGAGTAATTTTTCATGTGCCTGTTAGCCATTTGTATTTCCTCTTTGGAGAAGCATCTTTTTTAGTTCTTCTCCCCATTTTTTGATTGGGCTTTTTGTTTTGTTTTTGTTTAGTTGTGTGAGTTCCTTATGGATCTTCATTATTAAACCCTTATCACTCTTGTGGAGGGAAATTTTTTGTCCTATTTGGTTGGGCTTTTTTTTTTTTTTCACACCACATCAACAAAGAGAAAAACAAAACCACATGATCATATAATTAGATACAGAGAAAGCTTCGCCAAAGTCCAGCATCCATTCATGATAAAATCTCTTGAAAAATTGGGGATTAAAGAAACTTACCTCAATATAATAAAAGTCATCCATGAGAAACCTTTGGCAAACATCATCCTAAATGGGGAAAAACTAAAATCATTCCAACTGAGATCTGGAACCAGGCAAGGATGCCCATTCTCCCCACTTATTTTTAACATTGTACTGGAAGTTCTAGCTAGAGCAATAAGGCAAGCAAAAAGACATAAAAGGCATACAAATAGGAAAAGAGAAACCAAAGATATCATCATGTGCTGATTACATAAATCTCTATATAGATAACCTAAAAAAATCCACAGAAAAACTACTTGAAATAATAACCCAGTTCAGTAATGTAGCCAGAAACAAAATCAACACACAGAAGTCGGTAGCTTTCCTATATGCAAAAAGCCAAATAGAAGAAGAAATCAGAAAAACCATCCCATTTACCATTGCACCAAAAACAATTAAATACCTGGGAATAAACCTAACAAAATGTGTGAAAGAACTATACAAAGAAAATTTTAAAACACTGCTTAAAGAGATCGAAGAAGACATAAGGAAATGGAAAGACATTCCCTGCCCATGGATTGGAAGAATTAACATCATCAAAATGGCCATTCCACCAGAAGCAATCTACAGATTCAATGTGATCCCTATCTCTTTAAAGAGATAGACCAAAAATTAATGAAATCCATATGGAATAACAAAAGACCTCGAATATCAAATATCTGGCCTTCTGGCCAGAAAAAAATAAAATAGAAGTATTACAATTCCAAACTTCAAACTATACTACAAAGCCATAATAATTAAAACAGGTTGGTACTGGCACAAAAACAATCAGAGCAATGGAACAGAATTGAGTGCCCGGAAATAAAACCACACATATTTAGTCAACTAATCTTTGACAAAGGAGTGAAATACTTACATTGGGACAAAGATAGTCTCTTCAAGAAATGGTGCTGGGAAAATCGGACTAAGACATAACCCTTGTTTAAAGTGGTATGGGTAGTTTATCTCATTGTTGCAACCCTACATGGATTTTTTGTTTGTTTTGGCCCCATAATCAGAAATAGTAAGTGACAATTATAGCTACCCTGGCTTCAGTTTTGTTCTTGTATACATGCTTCATCAAGAATGGAACTACTCCAAGTTACAGCCTGTTAAATTTTCATCAAATATTGATGAATGTGAAAAGTCCTAAAAAAACAGAATCTTGGAAGGCAAATATGATTTTACAGTTTTACTGTCCATTTTTTCCAAGATTAATTTAAACTGCTAAGTTTGGTGGTATTGGTATACTATATATAATTAGATGAATTACAAACTGTATGGCTTATTTAAAATAATTATATTTGGAAATTGTATAAACATTAAAATAACTATTTTGTTTGTATTCACTAAATAATTTCAGTTTTATTTCACTAGATTTTATTTTAATGTACATTTAAAACCTGAGTCATTAATGATTAATTACTCATATCATTAGGGAAAAATTGTGCTTGCAACATTGTTTTCCATCTTACTAATTGTTATATTTAATGCCAGGAAGTTTCATATGGGGGAACTTAAATAGATAATTTCCTTGCCCTTTTTTTGACTCAAGAGAATAAACTATGGAAACAAGTGTTTCCTCCTTATCGTAGACCCCACCTGACTCTTTACTGAATATATAACCCTTTTGTATGGATCGAGGATACTTTCCCTCTCCTCAACACTAATCCCTCCACATCTGTTCAACAAACTCTGCTCCCGGTTAAAAAAAAATAGTATTGATGAATTGCAAGTTTTGTTTCACATTCTGTTATTCCTGGCAACATTCTTTTTTGTTGATTCAAACCCTAAAACTCATTCTAGTTCTGTTTTTATTTCCTAAAAGTATACCTATAAACATAAGCTACAAAACATTGTTAAGATTTCCTTTTAAATTATAGAGTTCTTTTTATTTTAATAAATCAAGATCGTTTCTGTAAAACATGAATGATATTTTTAAAATCACATATAAATCTGGTGAAAGATGAAGCCAAAAAAGGAAGAGAACTCTTTTAAGGCTTACTCTCACTAAGAGTGGAGAATCCCAGTGTTTGTTTTGTAAATTGAATCTAAGTACAATTACATTGCATGTAAAATAAAAGAACAGGGGAATAGGAAGCAGAAGAAAAAAAAAACTCTGAAAGAGGGACAACAATAGGTTCTAGGTTGAAAACTTTCAAAAGAGTCAAGAAACTTTGTTTAGAATATAAACCACAGACCCCCACCTCCTCCCTCCAAGATCAAGGGACTTGTTTGCTGAAGTTGAGACATAATAATAACATTGGATAATGCCCCACTCTTCTATAACCCTCACTTTAATAAATATTGATTAAAAGTAGAAGTGTAAAAGAGATGAAAGATCTGTGAAAGGCATAAATTCTCTAGTGTACAAAAGACAAGGGATCAGACAAAGAGAAAAGGGTCAGACAGAAATTTTTTCAACAGATGAATGCCATCACAGGTATATTAGATGAGATTATCCATATATATCTATGAAAATGCTAAAATTAAACAGGAAGGTAAACATGAGCCGAATTTGTATCACAATTTGACATAGTTATCCCCAAATT
Source organism: Uropsilus gracilis (assembly GCA_004024945.1). NCBI lineage: Eukaryota > Metazoa > Chordata > Mammalia > Eulipotyphla > Talpidae > Uropsilus > Uropsilus gracilis. The sequence continues at coordinate 41,780 of PVHY01004699.1, forward strand.
TTATACACTCCACCCATAGTCTTATTCAAGTACAAAATTTTAATGACATTGGACTTTTAATCTTCTGAACTAAGTCACTTGTTAGCAGATTATGTTATTCTTATTTTAAAGAAAAAATACAGCTAAGAAAAATCAGGATAAATAATTCTGATAGAAATCCTTTCAAATAAGCAAGAAATTTGTACTTCTACGTTAAAGTATTAACTATAGAAACTGCTTTACATGATGTATTACTTCTGCTTTAAGAATGAGGTTTTCTTCCAAAGGAAAGAAACTGCAATACATGCAAATGAAAAACACTGGGCGGAGTTTGCCAGTTTGATAAAGGTGACTCTTGGAAAAGCATTCTTTCCTTTTGTCTTCATCTTCAAGATTCTTGGATAAATTTAAAAATATCATTTGTCAAGTAAAGAATTTGTCTGAGTGAAATATGAAGAACTATAATTTAAAACAAAATCTCAACAATGCTTTGCCATTTGTGTGTATAGGGGAAATTTGATGAAGCAAAAGATACAAAACTAAAAATAGTTTTTGGGTTTGCATGTAGAAAACAATTATAGAATTTTTGTTATCCTTCCCTTTATGGTTTAAAGTTTTTGTCTGGGGGAAGGAGGCAATGAATGGTCTGTGCAGAAGCTCAGCATGGAGGTTACATAGACTGGATGAATTTTAATCCCATGAACTAATTCAGAAAGCACTTGGATCACAACACTGAATGCAGAGTTATCCGGAACTAGACTTAGCAAGCACATGGAAATCATGGTGGGCCATAAAGGAAGCTCAAAGGAGTGAGCTTTTCACCCCTAATACAGTGTTGGTAATTTTGGCTCAGGATATTGAACCTGTCTTTCAATATACTGTTCTTTTTATGCTATAATATCCTCCTAATTCTAGAAAATAAAATTATACTAGAGTCTTAAATCCTATATTTTATCCCAGGTGAAATATGAAGAAAAGCTTTACAAAGTTCCTGTAATATGTTCAGAGTAACAGCTGTATAAAACTAGAGTTTATTTTAATTTACTTTTGTTCTGATGTAGGAAGCTCATTTAAACAAATATTTCTGAGTTTATTTTCACAATGAATTACTATTCTGACCTGATGTTTTTTAACAGTAATGCTTGCTGAGATAATTTCTAATCAGAATAAGCAACCTACATATTTTCAAAATATGATCTACACATTAAAATCTTATTTAACAAAGATAAGTATTTGGTCTGACATCAATGAATAACAATTCTTGTTATATATTATGTTGTTATTTATGAATCAACACAGAGAAAGAAAGTCTTAAAATATTTTTCGAAATGTTTTTAGCTTGTCTATAGCAAGAAACTGTATGTGCATCTGGCTACTGTATGAATTTGCCTATTGTTATGTGCTTGGCAACATAAAGTTGATGGAAAATGAATATGTGATTGAGAGACCATTGGAGAGAAAGACAAAAAAATTATTAAGTAGTCCCCCAAGGCAGATTATTTGACTATTAAGACAATGAGCACCCAGTGTGTGTGCATGTGTGTGTGTGTGTGTGTGTATGTGTGTGTGCATGTGTGTGTGTGTGTCTGTGTAGGACAGGGTAGATGGAAAACATTCCAATTAAGTTTCAGTTCAACATTTACCACTGCTACTAGATAAAATATAGTGAGTGAGAAAATGTGATAATATTAATGAAATATCAATATTATTTACTTATTGGAGTGTATGTAGGAGATATTTAATTAGAAAGTCAGAAAGAATTTTTAGGCAAGCTTAAATGATTTTATTTTATTTAACTTAGTAAAATCTGGCTGAGGGTATTCATTTTAAAGCTAAGGGTACTGTGAAAAGAGGGTGCAATGGAAAATAATGGAAACCTGTGGGTGCCTTGGTGCTTGGTTTAAGTACCAGGGAAGTTAAAAACTCAGAACAAGACCTACACACAGGAAAAAAGGTATAAAAGGTTAGTTTATAAGAGAAATGAGAAAAGGGGGAGCATATTGAAAATAAAAAAGAGATTATTGGTCAACATGTCCAACTGGTAACATTGTCTGTGCTGTGACCTAAGGAATATGCTGAAGGCAAGCAAAACTAAGTTCCCTCCAAGTCCAGGTATATTCAGTTTTATATGAAACATGACTATTTAACTCCACCCTTAGTTCCCAACATTCTCATTCAAGTGTTGTGACAGATTCTTGGAATGGGAGTTTTAATTCTTGTCATCTGGCATATCCTTGGCATGGAGGTAGAAGTAGCGTCCATATGTATATCATTCAGGACATACTGTTCCCTAATACTCAGATTACCATAACTCAGAGGTGTCCCAGAAAATTCATTATATTATTTCAGGATTTTCCATGACTCCTCTATATTATCTTACTTATGTTTTAAGAGCAAGTTATGAAAAAATATTAGGCATAAACCATGATTTCCTTTACAATAATAACCAACATTACAGTAAAATTATTGAGGGAAGTATATTAACATTTTCAAAGGACTTAGCCATTCCACTTTAAAATGTCATGGAAATGGTGGAGCTTGATATTATTTTATTTATTGGTAATTTCTGCTTCCCACATTTACAAACAGTAGTGATTTTCCTGGTATAGACAAAGCCCAGCTCATCACTTGCTTGAACTAGTTCCACAAACTATCAAATGGCTTATTTTATCTGTATATTGTAGTAGCATCATCTTTTAAATCACCGTTTTAACTCTTCCATTGGGTTCTCATTGTCCTAAGAGTCAACTAACTTATGTTGGGGGACTATCTATTGAGTTTTTGTCTTTCTCTTCAATCCTATCTTTTGCCTCTTTAAACCACATATCCACTGACCATCAATTTTATGTTTCACATATACTGAATTATGTTTGCCCACCAAAGTGACCTCTTTCTCCTTTTGGTTTTTGCACGATGCTTCTTCCCACACATGTGTTTCTCACTATTTATTTCCCCTTTACCTATATTTTCCCATATTTCTCATTTACTCTCAGAAAATAGTATTTATCTTCCAATCATAGCTTTAAATAGTGCTTTTAAACACCTTTGTGGGATTAAAACTTAGTCAGTTCCCCTATCATAATATTTGCCATACCTTAGTATAATTACTTATTTTCAACTGTCTTTCTACCCATAGAACTTATATGAGAACAGGTCTGTGTCTATCTTTTGTTACAAGTAAATAGCAAAAATTGTATTAAAAACTAGATACCCAAAATGCATATATAGAAAAATGGTGTAAAACCAATAGTCACAAAATATATTAACAGGTATACCATTTGAATGGTTTAAGTAGAAATGGGGAAATTTAAACTGAAAAATATCATGATATAGCATTGGATCAAGGAAACTACAGGGGTATTTATAACCTTATGAGAATTTTGCAATATTTGTAGTCACCAGGAATCATGTCATAGTGGAAGTTTTTGTTTTGTTTTGTTTTGTTTTTCCTCTGAAACAAGAGATATGGGAGGTGCCTGGGTGGTCACCATTTAAGTGATTCCTATGCTTAGCAACTTTTTGATTACCATTATCACATTGCTGAGACAAATGATTTGGAGTACTGTAGCACATAGAGGTGAAGGAGCAAATCTCAACATATAAATTGGCAACAGTTTCAAAGCTTATAAAAATGTACTTTTATAATTAATCAAAATTAAGAAGGGTACAGTACATAATGCATCACTTTTATTAGAATCATATTCCAAGTTTGGGAGCATAAAGTAAAGCATCCTTAACTTTTTCAACTTTGCAGGTCAAGTTGGAGATCATTTTTTATTTATGTTTCATTTGTTCTGTAATAACTGGTAGGAATTGGCCTGATATTCTAGCAAGTTTATGTGTTTCTGCATACATTTTGTTGCTTGTACTTTTCTTATTTGTCTTATAATACACTACTCTGTCTTTTTGATACCAGTTATTCCCATTCAGTAATCAGTTGAAAAATCTTTTCTTTCATGAGGTTTTTCTTACAGCAGCAGCCTTAAAATCAAACGTCTTTTTGTCTAATAGAGTGTTGCTTTCCATATTTAAGTACTTATTTCAGTATGAACATGTATATCCACTGGTTTTATTTGTCTTTCCAACTCTTCTATTTGATCTGTTACCAGACCTATATATTTCTCTTTCTTCCTTTGCAATAAAATGTTTATTCCTGTCCTAGAAACATATAAATCATTTAATATATAGTTGTTGGATGAGTCTCAAATTAAGTAATTCACAGAAACATAACTGGAAGGAATTATAATTTTTTCCATATGAGTGAATCATAGGCTTTTCCTTTCTATGTACTTTTGATTGTTGATTTTTGAAACTCACTGTGCATTTTTATTATGACTAAAATGTTTTGATATAGTATACAGCTCAATGTAGTTTTGTGCAGTTTTACTATAACAAACATGGACTGGGACTTTCTATTTACCAGGAAATGTTCAAAGAACTCAAGGTAAAGAATATTCCTACTGATTTTACTGATATATAATTGTGAAATAATTAACAATACCATAATAAACTCTACATTGTATCTGTAAAGTTTTATGATAATTGATCTTTATAACCTGATCTCTGCATAAAACTGATATTTCAGTAACCTAAGGTTTCATATGACAGAAGCAAATTAAGCTGGTGGTATCTGTATAAATACCTGCTAAAAAAATTAGTTATTAAGGTATATAATTTTACAAAAGACTTAGAAGAAAATAGCTGACTATTTTCTATAAACTTTAAGTTTTTGTTTTTTATAGACTTTAAAATCAGGCGGCATATTATTAGGATAGAGCAAGTGTATGTTTTGTAATGTTTATCACCAACTGTAACGTTTATCAGCCATTACTTACCTCAGCACAAAGCCAGTAGCAAAATATCAATAAAACACATAATTGATCATTAAACTTGGCAAGAATATTTAAGCAATGACATATAAGTATTAATACTAGAGTGGTTATAAAATATATACTAACAATAATAAAATATTAAAATCCCCAGTAAATTTTGCTTCACAATTTATGTACATCAATCTTATTGCTCAAAGTAGTTATAATCTTTGGAAACTGTATTTCATTTTCCTTAGGAAAGATATAAAAGTCACGTGATTTTTTTAACATATATTTAATATTACTCCAATTTATATGTTTCCACAGTTTATAGGGCTAACAAATTACCCAAATTTTTGATATCTAACCAGAATTATTAATATGTTAGTACTATTTTTGTTTCAGTGGGTAAGGAATCAGAGGGTGGTTGATTAGGTCATCTGAAATGAATCTTTCACGAATGCGTTAAAGTACCAGCCAGTATTACAGTTTTAAATGAAAGAAGAAAATGGCCAACTCACAAGTTTATTCACAAGTCTGGTGGTAGGATTTATTGATTTAAGATTATTGGTCAGAGACCATATCCTTACTACATGGATGTGTATAAAATGATGAGGTTACGAAATAAAAAGGTGATTTTACGACATTGATTTTTTTTATTGATTGCATATATACATGTATGCACATATATACAGATGTATATATATATAGATATAGATATAGATATATTACATCATTGTCTACTCCGAGGTTCTCCCATCACATTATCACCCGTGAACTATCTTAATCTTTTGTCCCTCTCCCATTTTCACCATCCTCCCCTTCTCCTCTTGCTCTATGCTTCAGTTTTGTTGGCAATTTAAAATTTTTCTTGTCTGTTTGTTTGCTTTTCCTATATCCCTCATATAAGTGAGGCCATCCTATATTTCTCTTTTTCTTTTTAGCTTATTTCCGGTAAT